>WSTV01000276.1:0-37957 GCA_019632285.1 Tulasnella sp. 332 | reverse complement strand
GTCATTGCACAACGGTCGCCAGACGATCTGCACTTGGTGGGCCGCAAGACGCTTCACACCATACGATTGATGGACTGCATCACCAGGGAGAATAAACACGTATGGAGGGATGATCTGAACAGTTTGTTGCAGGAGAGAAGTCATTGGGAGATTGGGGATCATTCGGTGGGTGATATTCGTTCCCTCGTCATACTTGGATGTAGTGGAGGTATGTGCGAATGCTTTCTGCGGGAGCTCGAGGACGCCGGCGCCGAAGAAGGTATAGTGACGTGGGAGCCGCGCAAGGAAGATTGGATTATATCGAAAGCTGCCTGATCAACGGTACGTCCTTTCCAGTGTGTAAATTGTTAGGTTCTTTATCTGTTACTGACCAGCTTATGGTTCGACTGGTAGGTCGTTGCTCGTGTGGCCACGTGTATATGGACGAATGGTAGGCATCGGGCTAGAGCTTCTGATGACTTCGTGTGAGGCGTGAAACCAAAGCACACCAGGCTGCAAAGCATATATATTGGGGGAGCGATAGGCACCACACTTGAGGTTCTGACAACTCTATGTAAAAGTTCTAGGGTGGCGGCAATTGAGAGCATGCGCATTCAGATGTAGGGATGTTACAGTTGGCCTTGTAATCTAGAGTTTTTGGATAGAGTCAAATCCGGCCCGTAGATGGAATTTGAACGCATCCTAGCGAATGCAACCGGAGAGTGGATGGGGGGTATGGCCAAGAGTATTTATAATTTCTGAATACCCTCAAAGACGCTCTCCTTCATCTGAAAGACGGGAATGATCAGTTCACGAATGTACCTTTGAAGGAAAGGCAATCAAGCAGATGACACTTACCGCGGGGCTAGGCGCAGCGTCCTGGAAGTAAGCGCGCATGAGCTCTAATCCAGTCCAAGTATGGCGTAGCTTCCCATTCAGGGTAGGCAAGACCAACTCCCGAGCTCCAGCGTCGGGTGCGGCGACGAGGAAGTAGAAGGGCGTTTTCTTGGGGAGGTCGGCAGCCGTGAAGAAGCCCTTGAACTTTTGAACGGCGTCTTCGATATCCTATGTTACCATGAATGCAAAATCAGAGTCAAGAGACGACGGGGATTGAAGAAAGGGACGTACAGCCTCAGCAGCGTCGGTTAGAGCATCTTTGGATCCTGTCCGAGCCAATTTCAGCCGTCCATGGAGTGACCGCACGTAAGCGTCCCGAAGGTGATGGAAGGACGTATTTCGAGTGGGGACTAGATGGAGCAATAGATATTGAAAGCGGGTGGTTTATCAGCATGGTTAGATATGATACATGATATGAGGATGCTAAACCCTCACCGAGTCGAATAGCGACGGCCCGATTCTGGATCAACCAATCTATTCTCTGGTCCACAGATAGGTTCTTGATTTGAAAAATTCCCTGGTTGTCAGAAGATATGCACACCGGGGAAGATGGATTGGCACGGCACAACTTACGGTAAAGTCGACACCGCTGATGTCCGCGTAGAATCCAACGGCGTAAACCTTTACGCTGAGGAAAGATACTGTGCGTACTCCCACACCAAGGAGAGTCAGAGGTGGAGTATGAGGTGACTGGAATCGTAGTGTCTTGGGGAAAGCCAAAGACGTCGCGGGATCAACTATAGGGGTTGGCGGGGAGGTTAGGACTCTGAGGGTCCATAGACTGCTTATTTTGGGCTCACCTATTGTGTCTTTAGACTCTATCACAGTATCATCCGGGATGGGTGTAGCAGGAGACTCCATCAGCACGGGGCGATTCATCATATGAACTCCATATAAAAGGAGAGCTGAGGTGAGAGCAACGGCAGTGGCATATTTGTATTGAGAGCGTGAAGAATTGCCGAGGGCCTCTGACTGCGGGATATTAGCTGAAGTGAAAAAAGTGTTGTTCTGTCCAAGAGAGGAGGGGTTGCGAAGTCTGGTTCGTGTAACAGGCCGATGGGATGCAAAGTATCTCGCTGTGGGAGCTTGCTTTAGGCGACCACTGAGGTTGCAGAGAGCTCGAGAGGAAATCATATCTGTATACCGAGATCTATCAGTTCAACTTCTCCGTCATCATCAGCGGGAGATACTGACCGTGCCGAAAAGATGATGAAGAGGAGAGATTCAGGGCCGTTCTCTCACGTCCCAAATTTAAGGTCTCCGTATATCTCGGCCACAAAGCTGGGTTGATTGTCTGGAAGGTTTCACCTCCGCTTGTGGTTGCTTGTATCCCAAACAGGTGGGTTCCTGTAGGTTTGGACAGTCTTCACCATGTCAGACGTCATTCCCAATGCCATTGGATCGGATGACGTGGACTTGGCTCCCTTCCGCATCGGCTGCTTATACCTATCGTCACCGTCACAACCACTCCGCCCCCTCGAGCATCGAACCCAGGGACCGACGATCGTATGACGTTCGCCGCCATCTTCCAACCAGCTTCATCCGTTCCGTACGTCATAAGGCATGCTTCAACTGTGTTTTTCATACTCGGTGTCAACGCCAAAACTGCTGACATGATGACGCCGACATCACATCAACGATCAGCGATCCACGGCACGGCATGAGCACTCGTAGATCGCGCCTTCGCTGCTCAATGACGTGCTGGTCAGCACCCAGAGTATAAGAAAAGCTCGGTTTCCTCGTTTCTTCTCATCACAGCCAGTACTTCCATACTCCAACTCCCTCTTTCACCAACAAAAAAGCACTCCACTCATCTTAACCTTCCTCTACCATGTCGGAACCCGCTCGTGTCGCAGGTACCCTAAAAATTTATACGCCAAAAGTGTCCCCAAGTGCTGACGCGTCTTACCTACCTTTATAGGTGGCCACAAGGCTACGATCAACAACCCAAACACCTCCAAAGAAGCCAAGGAGCGTTCCAAGCAAGTTCTCGCAGATATGGAGGAGAGCGGCGAGCTCAACGTCTCCAAGGACGACATGAAGAACACCGGGAATGTCATCGGTACGTGTTCCTTGTCTGTTGGGTGCTTGTTCGATACGCCGGCGACTGATATTTGGGACGATCCCGAGCAGGCGGAAAGAAGGCTGCCATCCATAACCCCAGCGTCCCCGAGGAGACCAAGGACCGCTTGAAGCATGAGTTGGAAGAAGATCGCGTTGATACCAGCGTGTTGTAGGCTGCATTGGCCGCCATCCCTGGAAATCAAGTATCGCAGTAAACACATCATGTAAAACGACGATTGCATCCAACGATTTCGCCGTACAGAATACAATACCTGGTTATAAACCTCACTTGATTTGATGCACATACCACCCTCGTATCGCCAAAAACGATGGTGAACGTGCTTTTCAGCCTTTTTGAATGTTACAGCGCCTAAATCGTCACATCAGGCTTAAATTGACACGTTTCAATTGGCTCGAAGCTGTTTAGGAAAGCAAAATACAGAAACCTTTAATAAATCCGCTTCACGACAGTGGAGATCCGCCGCCAAGTGCCCAAGCCAGAGCCCCTGTATTCGAAATTTCTGGTGAATAGATTATAACACCTACAGAATACAAAGAAGTTGACCGAATGTGTACAATAATGAGGGGCAGGTACATCTATGAATCCCAAGCAAGAAAGGAAACAAGAGGAACGTATAGGAAGGGCGGGCGTTCATGGGAGGAAAAAAAATAATATCTGATGTGATGAATAAAAAGGAACGAGTCACCATATGACATGTAAGGATCGCAACTCGAAACTCAAGCTTTCTGCGGTGGCCAAGCAGCGGCATACCCAGCAGCAGGCGCTGGAACATACGCGCCAGCCGTCGGAGGATATACCGGTGCTGCACCTCCATAAATCCCATGAGTTGGGGTTCCAGGAGTCGCAGGCCCCGTCCTCAAATGCATCGGAAGTGCCGACCCTTGGACCGCACCGCCCACAGGCGTCCCCCACCCGGCAGTAGGCACGTAACTTCCTGGCTTGGCCAGATTCGGTATGGCTCTCGATACACCTGAGGTCGGCGTCCCCGGCATCGAAGCGGTTGGAGTCCCTGGCGCGGCATATTGCTGTGGATATTGAGGATAGCCATATCCGTAGCCAGTCGGGTACGGATTGTAGTAGTATCCACCCTGTGCGGGTGTCTTGGCGCCACCACTGACGGCGAGCGAGGCTTGATACGCAGCCGCCGCTTGAGCTTGGGCTTGAGCCTGCTGTTGCGCGTAATAAGCCGCGTGCGGGTTATGCTGCTGTGCGCCGTAATATGATTGGGATTGCGCCGGTGAGCCCACAATGCCAGGTCGCTGGTATTGCTGTCCAGCGTAATAAGACTGTGCAGCCATGGGCTGTTGCTGTTGCTGTTGCTGCTGATGCGTGGCCTTTGGTGGGACGTATTGCGCTGGGGCAGGAGCGGGAGCGGGTGGTGCCACAGGAGTAGGGTTGACATAGGGAGTTGTGCCAACGGTGATGGTCGAGTTGTCTCTGTATGCAACATCTCGGTCTCGAGCTAGCGTCCCTTTCCAGCCGGGTACAGGATCCGTGGGGATGGTACGGTGTAAGGCATGTAGGATCGCCGGAGCTGGTATCAACGGAGCCGTTGACGAACCAGCGGCACGCGGCCGTATAGATATGAGCGTTGTGAGAGTGCCAAGTATCGCATGGGCTATAATAAAAGTATAAGCGTGGGATTCGAGGGCTATATCCGGAATAAAAACCTACCTAGCCTCCATTCCTCCCCACCGACTTCAACTTGTGGCGCTTTCGCGCCAACCTTGTACCGCTCATTCTGCAACTGTACCAGGCGCTGGATCGCGGATGCGTTCTTCGCTAGGAGATCATTGATCCCAGTTTCTAACTGAACCTGTGCCATTGCTGCCCGTAATTCATCTTCCATCTCCAACGCGGGGTCGATCACCAGGCTCGTGGTTGGTGAGCTGCTACCCGAGCTTGCTACCCCGTTCTTCTCGGGTTCAATCTCCATCGCGGCTTCCGCATCTTCTTCTACCATTTCTACAGTGGCCTTAGGCAATCTTCTCGTCTTTCTCACCTTCTTGCTGTACAAGAAGTCGGCCAGATCCTGATCGCCTAGCTCACCAGCTTCGGAGTCGAAGACCGGCGCGAACGAGGCATACGCGCCGTAATCGAGGAAGGACCCTATCGCCATTCTCCGAGAGGTTGGGAGTCGATTAGGGAAAATTGCCGTAGGTTTGAGTGTGCGGGAGTAGGAGCCGAGTTTCGGGAGGAAGGAGGGATCAATGGTGATGGTGGGTTGGATGGAGACTAGCGAAGCTTGGCCTGGAAAGGTCAACCGAGCGTCAATGATGTGTTTTTACGAAGAGTGTGCTTGGAAGAGTAGGACGCACCTTTAGAGAGAGACGCGGCTTCTCGAGAAGTCATACTGGCAGCGGAAGTGAAGAATGCGCCTGACGGGAGCTGTTGATAGAGAGCATACTTCTTGGTCGCATGGCTATCCTCCGCCAAAGCTTTGGTGTTCTCGTCGATGTCGGGGTCGAGATTCATACGTGTGGGATCAATCGCGCCCATATGTCGAGAGGCTATTTGATCCAAAAGTCCAAGGGCGGTCTCCAGGAACTTTTGTTCAGAAGTTTGTGACTGGGAGGTGTTGGAGCGGGATGTGGATGTTTTCGAAGATAATGCTCGGAAGGCATTCTGGCGTGGCGAGCGCGTATAATGAGTCTTGGAGAAGATATGTGTATATGAAATGTAGACTCACGGATAGGATGCGAAGAGAGTAATTTGAGGGGTCGGCCAACATGGATCGAAGGGAGAAGGAGGTATGTGGGTCGTTTGGAGTGGACAGGTTGCGTACAGTGGGCGAGTTGATCCGTCGTTCCAAAAGGTCGACGCCATCAAAGCTAAGAATGGGAAGTGTAAGTGGCCAGAACACGCATTTCCACAAGTTATACAACTCACGATTCTAGAATGGCCAACAGGTTCTTCGCATCTGCACTCGACAAAGTAGCATCCCCAGCATCCCGATGTCTAGGTTCGTGGTTTTCGATGTCGTCCGCCACGTTGGTCACCTTGTCGCCTTGAGCCGATGCAATCTTTTGTCTTTTGGCAGCGACAAGCTTGGGGCTCATTTCCATCATGACCTTATCGCCCTCCTGTCCCTCCTCCTCGCTTATCTCTTTGACATCACCTCCATTGACCTCCTTCACCTGAGACACCGATAGCGGCTCCCGCTCATGCTCCTCATCGCTCGAATTCCGTTTGCGTTTCCTACCGGGGGCTTTTTTGTTGGAGGAAAGGGATGATGAAGTGGGTGAGAGGTTTGTTTCAGCGGGGACTGGAGGATCCTCCAGAGCAAGTTGAGTAGCCCGCGTCGCGCGAACCATGATTGGGTGTCGAGTGTTGCGGGTGTCGCGGTGTGCGGTGTTTGTGAATTATAGGGACGGACCGAGGCGCGTTATAGTGCTTCAAGTTATTTCTTCGCTGGAAAGCGGTTATCAAACTGCGGGTGAATGCACGGTTTGCGTGTGGTTGGGAGGGTAAATGAAGGTGAAGCACTATATAAAGTATTGGCTGTCGGAGAGACAGAAAAGACGAGAGAATCGAGGCGTTGTTGTCGTGAATCGATGCGCTGAGGAATGCGCTGCTCAGCGTGACGCGCTGTAGGCCAGTGGAAGAGGAGTCGCTACAACCTTTGGAATCACACCGCCATATCCGCTATCCCCGAACACGGCGACTCGCCATCCACCATCGTTATCAATACAAATATTTGTGGCTCTCGTGTAGAAGCGACTATGTATTGCCTACAAGTGCAAGTGGAAGACTGGTCTCCGGTCTAGTAGCGTTGGGGGTTGGCTGTGCTGGGACTTCTCTGCGCTTGGGGGCAGTCTCGGTCGCAATACATGGCAGCGGAGAAGTCAAGGGTACCGCTTGCTGACATCTGACACCTAGACTATCAAGGGATCATGAAGTAAACCTGCCGGCCGTACACTATGATAGGTCTATAGCGTAGCAATATGGCTAGACAACGTCATATGACCGTCTGCCTGGGCTGGAGCTGGTTTTCCTGCCCGACCCGTAGCTTGAGACACTTTCCCGCGACTTAAGTTGCAATCCAGTCCTCATCTCCCTTCTTTCCCACTACACTCTCTAGATCATAGGTCCTTATTGTCCATAATGTTGCGCTTTGGTCTCCAAGGACTCCGAAACAGCGCTTTCCTCACCACCAAGAATGTCGTTCCAAAGCCTCTTCATCAATTGAGAGCCGTATCAACACTTAGCCGCTACCCACCTCTCCGACGCTCCTCGCCAACACTCTCTGCTATCCAGCAGAAGAGAGGCACCGCTTCGTCGGTCTCAGGGAAGCCAGCCAGCTCGGACCTGGAGCATTTGGTTCAAAATGCCAGGGAGGAAGCGAAGGGAGCCGTTGGGGATGTAGCAAAGATCATCGCTGCCGCGAACTTCACCAAAGAATCCCACAGCTTCGATGGCTTCGTGAGTCGTCTGTTCCTGTCTGCTAATCATCGTATCCAATGCTCAAACGCTTGCATTGCCGCTGCCCCGCAGAGTGATATCACAACCGGATTGGCTGCCACGGTCCCAAAACCAATTCTATTGACCGGTCTCGCTGGTACGTCATGCCACTACCAATTGACAGAGACTATGACCATCTACTAATCTCTCCCTGCGTTTCCCACACAGGTGCCATCCCATACCTCGGTTCTGCGGCATCAACTTTGTACTTTGCACGTGAGGCCGGTCTGCTCGCAGCAGGACACGCCGCACGTGTAGACTACGATACCGCCATCGCTGCCCTTGAGGCTGCCGCGCATGTCCAAGTGACGTACGGCGCTGTCATCCTCAGCTTCCTCGGAGCCCTTCATTGGGGTATGGAGTTTGTCGGTTACGGAGGCCAGCAGGGTGCGTTGGCCGCCGAGTACATTTTTCGGCAAGAGGCTGTGTCCTGACTGCTCTGCCTAGGCTACAAGCGTTTGGCGCTTGGTGTTGCCCCTGTCGTCTTTGCGTGGACGACGTTGACTCTTGATCCTTCCATGGCTCTTATCACCCAGTGGGTAGGATTCACGGGATTGGTGTGTGCTTCTCCCTCTTCCTTGGCACCAACTTCCACTCATACTCAACCCTGACACTGTTTATAGTGGTATGCAGACATGCGTGTGACGGCCCTCGGCTGGAGTGAGTACTAATATAATTTGGGACAGAATGCTCTTGTCGCTGACCACCGGTCCAATATCTTCGCGCTCTTTCCAGCCCCAATCTGGTACTCCCAGTACCGCTTTTACCTTTCCATCCTCATCGGCACATGCATCCTTGTTACCCTCTGGGGAGAGACCTTCTTCAACCCCGTGATAGAGGATACCATGCTTGCCTCGGGTGCTCCTAACTTGATCAAGAACGCTCACATCGAGCCCTCTGACGACGAGGGCAGGGTCGCCGGTACTATGGTCGACCTGGGTGACATCGAGACCATCCCAGGGGAATCACACTACGTCATCCTCAAGAAGAAGGCGGAGGAAGGCGCTGCTGAGGAGGTCGAGGAGGAAGCTGCCGAGGCTTCGTCAACCGACGCAGAAGAGAAGGAGGAGGACGCTAAGGATTCGACTGATGATGCTAAGGATCATGTGGAAGAGGTCGAGAAGAAGTAGGAGGGCTGGGCTGGAGGTGGCAAGCAGAACAGCGACTGAGTGGACTGAGTGGTTTTCTCCTCCCCAAAAGCGAATTGTCTTTTTTGCTTAGCACTTCAAAAAAAATTCATACATTCCCCGGAAGCCCATAATTTGTCCATCAGCGCCATCGCGCAGAAGCAAGGTTCTGCTGTAGAAGGGCTGTGTGACCTGACCACACGTGATTCATGAATTTGTTTATCGACTGACACCTCCGCCCTCACCTCTCATTAATCTACAGTAACTTGTACTCGCAAATCTGCGTACAGCCCTATGCGTAAAGGACACGGATCGAGCAAGGTGCCCAACGTCAAACTCAGACCCGCCCCCGCCACCAAACCCACGCGAACCGCCTCTACGCCAACTGAATCTGAAGAGTATGAGGTCGAAACTGTTGACCGAGGCTTCGACGGGATTATACAGAAACCTCTGGAAGGCGTTATAATATGTTGTACTGGTATCAGTGACAAGGTGCCGACGGTTTCCACACTTTGAAACGCGTTCGCGCTGCCTTTTTGCGGTCAAAGACGTAATCAATTAATGGACGCGCTCTTGATATCTATCTTCGCAGCCGACACTCTTAGCACAAGCAAGGGAGCTGGGTGCATCCCATTCCAATGATTACACAGACCGTATCACACATCTTATTGCTAGCGCTGCGGGGAGCGCGAAATATCAGGTGCGCGTGTGCTGTCCTGGTCTGTGAAGCCATGCTCATCACAACTGTTCTTCAACATAGTGTGCATTAGAAAGGAATACGCCGATCATGGAACCAGCGTGGATATCAAGGAGCTACGAAAAGTGGCTGAAGGGAGCGGACATCTCGTTAGAAGAGGTCAGTTTTAGCTTTCTGCTTCCAGCACGTCCAACAAAGTGTGCTTCCAAAGTTAAACCATCAAATTTTCTATACTCTCCGAATACTCAGAGCGAGAGGAAATACCGTCTCCCAGCCTTTCAGGGCTTATGGATCGCCATCACTGGGGAGGATGATGGTCAGGGCACTCCTCTCCGAGAGCGTTCAGTAGGATTCAGCTCACAGTTTGTTTCATTTCCGTAGTCCCTCGGAGAACATCACTGGCCAAACTCATCTCATTCGAGTCAGGACGGTACTGTAAGGAAGTGAACGAGAGGGTGACGCATCTCGTTGTCTGCTCGCCAGTAGGGTCAGATGAGGAAGTAGACAGCGAAAAGGTCAAATGGGCGAAAGGTGTCAACGCCCAGAGGAGGAAACAAGGCGTTTTACCAGCCGGACTGATCAAGATTGTCTGGGAGGAGTGGCTATGGGATTGCAAAGAGTGGCAAGGTATGTTCCATCCCGTTCGGTCCGTGTCGTGATGCCAATTGATAATCAACGATTACCGACGTTTCTTACCTTATAACGCTCGCAGGTAAATGGGACGAGGCCAAATACAGAATCGAAATTCCACGACCAGACCGGAAAGCGCCTCCGGTGTCAGCCGAACCAGAATTTGAGGCACCATCATTCAACAATTGTGCGACTTCGACGCAATTCTTTACTCCCGGCTCCAGCTCCTCTCTTCTTGCTCCGCCAAGCCGTGCTCCGACCAAACCCAAACTTCAGTTGCTTGACCCCGAGGGCTCGGTCGAAATTGCAAATACGAGAGGCGCTGCCGTAACTGGCGACAGAGCCCTCCTGCAGAAAGGCTTATGGGATGATATTGTATCGAACGCGAGTCAGCAACCTTTGACGTCGAAAGCGAAGGGGAAGGAAGTTTTTAAGAGACCTCGACCAAACGTTGACGGGAAACTCAGTGACACTGAAGACGAAGACGATGGTCCGCCAGGGTCAGCTCCTGACATACGCGCAAATTTTCCTCAGAATGACACTACGCCGCTCATCGATGATTCCCGGCCCAGTCAGAAGTCGTTCTTGTCAAGGGTGACGCGTGCCGAAGCGTATTCCACAGGACCGTCACTTGAGTCATCCATGTCATTACAATTAGCCGCGGGACCCTCCAAACCCACGACTACTTCAGCACGTCTTCCAGATGCTCCGCGAACGAAAGGGATGGACGATAGCTCTCTGAGCTCTCAAGTGTTCTCGGCCTTGAAGCTTAGAACGCTCGGTGGAGCTAGCCACAAAGTCCTGGTGAGCATGGTGGAGAGGAATGGAGGCACAGTCGTGAAGTCGGAGGCAGATGATGATCTAAGTGATGCCGACTTTGTGATCGTGCGTCTACACGAGTAAGTTTATTGTGACTCTTGTTTGTAAAGGGATTTACCTTTAGTCTGTTTTGACAGAGCTCCCAGATTTGTGGATGATCATCACCCGTTGCTTTCCAAATTTCGGACAGAGTGCTGGATTGAGAGCTGCGCGTTTGAGGAGAGGCTGTGCGGACCGGAAGAGGACGTTGTGTTTACTCCACTGAGAACAGCATTCCCAATCCTAGGTGAGTTCATCCTTGACAGACAAATCCTTGCATATCGCTTCATACCTTGTTGGCTCCAGGCGCAGAGAATATTCACATTGTGTGGTCTGGCCTTCGACACTCGGAATCGCATCATCTCAAGCAGCTCTGCAAGGTGCTCGGTATGTACCAACACTTCTACCACGTCTCAGTTCACTTGGCTGACTCCTTTCACCGCTTCCTCAGGCATAATTGTCCCAGACAAGTTCTGTCGAAAGACGACACATCTCATTTGTCCAGAGCGAGCAGGTCCCAAATACGAGAAAGCACTTGAATGGGGCATCCCTGTCTTTGACCTCCAATGGGTATGGAACATCGCCCAGACTGGCATGATTAATGGGGTTGCCCCAGCGGTCCAGAGAAACGCGTCCAAAAACCCCATTGTGGACATAACGAATTGTCAGTATTTTTTAATGAGCCCAAGTTGCCAGAAGCTCACGACCCTTGGTTCAGGCTCGTCAGATGACGGTCAGCGGTCTCGCGAACAGCTTAAGCAGGTGAAGCGTTCCATTCGTCGAGAAGATGACCCCTTTGGTGCGCCGGACTACTCGATCCTGGGCGGCAGTGACCACTCTCCAAGTAAAGCACTCTCGCCAATCAAGTCACCCACTAAAGTTGCTCGGCCTTCACTTTTGGCTCGGAGCAGCACCGCACCGGCGTCGCCTACCAGAAAGACGCACAGGCCGCCGGATTTTGGACGCCAGACGTCGTCAGGTCCCTCGACACTGCGGTCGCTAGGGTCAGGAGTTGCAGCATTACTCGGGAAGCACTTACAGGAGAGCCCAGCAGAGGAAAGCAATACCCCACCAAGGAAGAAGGCAAGGCCAGCTTCACGAGCCAAGGTGAGAGCTGATAGCGACAGTTCGGATAGACGATTACTGATATCACTGTTTCATTGTGCCCAGAGTATCATGGATTCAAACAGATATTCAGCATCTGTATCGCCGTCGCATTCCCCTGCCTCATTCGTCATGCCAGTGTCAGCGACAATTTCATCTAACCATGACTCTAGATCCGACGAGGACGATGGAGATCTCGATCATAAGGCGGAGACCATGCAGGTATTCTACGCGGATCCAACTCAGGAGGCGGAGAAAGAACGCTTCATGCAGCTTATCGAAAATGGTGGGAGGCCCCCTCCCGTTGTGGCGGCTCATGGACCCGCAAAGAAAAAGGAGGCGGCAAACAAATCTCTCAGGAGGAGCACGAGAAAGTCGGGATTCTAGTTGAGCGTATCTCCACGGACCTATGATGTTTGGTACATGACGCACAATATGATGATATGATTTCTTATGCAAATAATAATCGTTGATGTCTAAGAGTATGCGTACACATCTTTCAAAGCGCCCAGGGCGGTCTGAAGGAGGGATGAGTGAATGACATGCTGATTTCGGGATTGAGAGTCTGCTCACTTCGTAATGAGGCTGCAAGAATTGGAGTTGCAAGGGATCGATCTTTATCTTCTTGACTTGCTTGAGGTGTTGATGTGATGACAAGATCGCCTTGAAGTGTCGAGCCTGTAAGCCAACGACAAAACATCAGTACTATATCTCGATTATCTCGTGGTCCGAACTGACTTCCTGCGTTTCTACCAAGGACCAGGCATCTCCCTGCCGGCCCGCACGAGCAGTACGGCCGACGCGGTGCACATATCTCCGCATGTCGAGCGGGACATCATAATTGACGACGTGATTAACGTGGCTGATGTCCATACCGCGAGATATTAGGTCCGAGCATACCAAGCTATGGCATAAGGAGCCGAAAAATTGCCAATGTCATGAGTGGAGCTCTCAAGACATTCACTTTAAGGAACCATCCTCACATGTCAATTTCGCCAGCTCGGAATTGCCGGAGTAGCATCTTGCGCTCCATAGGACTCAGGTCGCTAGAGAAAGCTCGTGCTACAACCGTCTTGCCAGAATCGACATGACCACGATCTTGAGTTCGTGATCTCTCAAAGAATTCGAAAAGTCGGACAAGACGTGATGTCGATTCCGTAGATTTTGTGAAGACGAGTGCGTTCGTGACGGAATGAGAGTGTATGAGGTAGAAAAGCACTAGCGGCTTGTGCATCGAATCCGTGATAACCATGTGTTCCTGAGAGTTGAAATGAATTCATACCAGAAGGAGTGAAATGAAGCGAAACGGATGCGGGTTGGATGATCATAGCGCACCTTGAGGGTCTCTGGTACCGCGAATTGCTCGCTGAAGCCAGCCTCGTCATCATCACCCGTTCCATTCCCAATACTCTTGACGATGAAGTACTTGGGATCTCGGAGGTCCAAAGCAGCGATCTTGCTTGGATCAGACGTGAGCGTTGCAGAGAACAGTAGCTTCTGGCACGATGACGCCTTTACTTCGTCGAGCTGGACCGGTATCGAGGTATAATCTTCGTTGAGAAGGGACATCCATGTCGGTGCAACCGCGTCAGGTTTAGGCAAGCTCGGTACTGAGCTCTGTTCGCCCAGTAGCACCGCGGGTGCATCGCTCAGAGCGTGATTTTGCTCGGGCGGCTTTTGGGCTGAAAGCACTTGGGGCAGCCAGTTCTGGAATGACTGTGTGATCAGTCGATCTGCTTCGTCAATCACCTGCAACAAAATATGAGTATTGCCTCGATCAGATGATTGCCCTACATATCTCACCAAAAAGCGTAAGTGTTGCAAAGTGAAGTTAGGAGTGCCGTTCAAGTGATCCATCAGACGACCAGGTGTACAGATAAGAATGTCCAACTTGCTGGAGCCACCCGCGAACCTAATGAGAGTCAACGTCAGACGTCGCGTAGCCGTTGTGATGGACCGGAAACGATACTTACGGATTCGTCATATCGGCAACTAGCTGGGATTGCTCATGAGAGAAGGGATGTTGCCCAGTTACGGCACCGATCTGAAGAGGATAAATCGTTGAGAGTCCTGTATTACGGCGGCACCAAAAACCTCCTTCCGTATCCACCGCTCATACCTTAATACCCCTTCCTTTCGCAACAGAATCGAAGGTCTCGCGGACTTGCGAGACCAAATCGCGGGTGGGGAGAACAACTAACGCTCTTAAACGGGTTATTACGCGAGCAGATAAGGTCTAGAAAAGTCAATCACGTCAGGCCGGGTATTCATCTTGGACGGCGGTGAATGCACAGCGGTTCGCGTCTCACTTCGATTATTGGTATCACATAAGCTAAGGTTTTTCCGCTTCCTGTAGGTGCGGATATACATGCATCTTTGGGTGGATAATATGGTGTATATAGGAGTCTTGAAGAGGCATGTCCCAAAAGAAATGGTAATACGGCTGTCTGAACTGGAATAGAGTGCTGATCAGCGACTTGCCTTCAACAGCGAATAAGGTCCTTGCTGCAATCCACACCTGCAAATAACTCAGTGATCCCCATGTCCTCCAGCCGTCGCCTCGTAGGAGTTGATATTCCAAACGAGTCGGGCTTGCCATCATCGCTCAGTGGCGGTAGTGGAAGTGTCAAGGTTGAGTCAACCACCCGAGCGCGAGATAGGGCTTTATCTAGTCCCTGAAGATAGAGTGAAGCTTTGGAAGGCGCTTCAGGTTGCATTGGCCGTGGAAAAGCTGGCAGGTAGCCAGGCTCCTCCGCAGGTGCTGGGCAATCGACGGCGGTTTCAATAGTTCGCTGGTCCGCCTGCTCATCTGCTCCAGGTATGCTGGGCTCCTTCACTTCAACAATCTCGTCTAGCTTTCGTCGTTTCTCTGAAGGCTCGCCTTTCGTGTCTAGATGATCTGATTTCGATCTTCGCGCCAGCTTAAGTTCTTTCTTCCGTCGCCGTCGAGCCTCGAGTTCCGGATCAGCCTCTAATACTGTAGTTTGAGGCTGGGATGTCTCTGGTTGATCTATGTCCATGTGTTCGTTGACAGGTTTAGGCTCGTGCTCTGGGAGAGCCGCCGAAGCAGCCGGTGCCATCTCTCGCAGGCGCCGTAGGCGCTTTTCTTCTTTCCTTTGACGCTTCCTTTCATCATTTCCAGTATAACCTTTAATGTGCGTCGCGAGCTCTGGAATCTCGTCCGTGATCTCGGGTGGGCCGGTGGAGTCCACAGTGGCCGCGAGCTGCTCTTTCCGTTCCCTCTTGGCCCGCTTCCGTTCAGCACGGTCTTTCTTATATTCGAGCTATCGGCATGCATAAAAGGGTCAGTCAAAGTGTGATTATGAGGCTGTTCCGGGAGTCATATTCACAGCGTCAGCGTTCATTTTCTGATTCTTCGAGTGGAGAAATTGAAAATGCTGGAGCTAGTGCTTGCTCCTATTTGATGTTCGCACCATCAGGGCCTTATAATTCCGATGTTGTCCACGGTCAAGGCCATAGAAGCCTCTGCTCTCCCATGTGGCGACCTGAGCATGAACGCCTATCAGCCTCTAAGACAGTTGGGGGTCTTCCGACTTCCGTGGGACCATGACATTGCCAAATCCTTTCTATGGCAAGCTGGCCAGTGTGAACCCATACGAACCCACGCCCCCTCCGCAGGGAACAGGGCGATAGCTGTACCCTTGTAGTATTTTCAGGTTCGGCTTCCTCTGATGATTTTGAGAGCTATGAAGCTGTTGTGATACTTTTAAAAGAGTCTTTGGCACATGAAAGCTACGCGTTTGGAGTGATCACCAACACGTAATCATCCGCACCACCTCATAGCATAGCTTCGCGTCTAGAGCCGTAAAGTTGGGAAATATGAAATTGGACACGATGGGGCATGCGTCGCACGGGGCTACGTGCAATCGATAAAATCCCTCCCCATCACGAACTGGAAACGAGGCGTCCATGCCTCCTATAAATTCACGGCGAGAATAAGCTCTCACCAGTCAACCACACTCACCCCACTATATCTAACGAGTCATGTCTACCAAATTCCAAAAAGCCGTAGATATCGTCAACGTCTGTAATTGATTCCTCTGGACGATCATCTGTCCCCTATTTGACGCTGGCATTATACAGGCACTGCCCAAGGACGGAGCTATCCAGACTACCAACGATGAGAAGCTCAAGGTCTGTCTTTGAGCGAAATCTTTGCGTCCTATCGTCCCCATAAGAGATTGTTGACCACATGGCCATCCTGGTATCTCAGTTCTACTCCCTCTACAAGCAGGGTGAGTACAGAGACCTCGTTTTGAACATGTTAGGAGTATCAAGCTGAATATCGTTACTCTCTCGACAGCGACCGCTGGCAACGTGGACACGGAACGGCCGGGCATGTTTGAATTCACGGCCAAGGCAAAGTGGTGAGTATAAGTCATGCTCAACACGGACGTATCCATCGTGTCACGTTCAAATTCCTCCTTCAGGGATGCATGGCACGCGATCAAAGACAAACCTAAAGACGAGGCCAAGGCCGAATACGTCGATGCGCTCAAAGACGTACGTTGCCGTTCACCCAACGACATCTCACTTTCTTGTAATTCTAATCCTCATCCTCATGATGCTCCGATAGATTCTGAAGAAGAACGGATCTGGCGACGCGGAAAAGTTTATCAAGCAGATCGACGAAGCGTGAGTGACGTGGGTTGGATATGTATATTTCTTGTCGCGAGTCGCGAATGCTATTGTTATGAGGAACCATGATTATTGTACGCTCCTAAGGCGGCTTTAGATCTGCACGGCCAGCCATTCCGTGCAGGGATTGGAATCTGCAGCCTGAGTATGGCTCTATAGAGCGAAGCACCTGGCCAAGCGTATTCCCCCCTTCATATCTGCTGAAACATCTGCGGCGTATGGACATGTCGAGCAGCTCAGGTACGATTTCCACGTTGCTGAGTGAATCGAGCCCATAGTTGGACCGCAGGTTTCGTTCCTCCATCTGCAAGCAAATAGTTCAACGATCTCTATATCCTCTATCTTTAGTCTGATGGCTGTAGATACTCCAAACGACACGGCTTTTCATCATCTTCGATAGGGAGCGTCATCATTGAGTCAGCGTTTATCTAAGCCCTCAAGATGAAGCGACGATTTTGAAGGCACTTCAAGCTGACAAGTGGCTTGACTCATCTACGAAACCGAGCAATCCGCCGTGGCTTCGATAGGCTGTTGGTCCATCCTCATATCCGCCTTTGGGGATACTGAGGTTTTGTCGCTTCGGTGATCTCATCGAACTTGCGTTCTGAGGTTCGCCGGTTCAATTTAGGCTCCCCAGCTTCGGTCCTTTCTTCTTTCACCGTCGAGCTTCAAGTCCTGGGTCGACATCTACAGTAGCAACTGGAGGCTCGGATGTCCCAGGCTGGTTGACGTCGATGGGTTCGCCAATGCCTACTGGTTCAGGCCCCAGAATAACCGGCAGAGGAGAGGACAGCAAGTCCCGCGGACGCTATGAACGCTTTCCTGCCAGCGTTCGACTCTTCTTTTAGTCGATTTCTACTGCATTGGCAGGTTTGTGTCTGGCTCTAGGCTCCTTCGATCGTGCGTGATGCTCTACGACCGCTCCTCCTACTCCTCCTTGGCCGGTTTCCGTTCGGCACAGTCGGATTCGAGCCATCGGTGCACACAGTGGGCTCAGCCGATGTATGATCTCGACGCTTTTCAAAGGCTCGGACTCATAAGGCCGGTGTAAATTTGAGGCTGGTTCTACAACCGATCGAGGGTGTTACAGTCGGGGTGAACCCTTGGCTATAACGGAAGTTATCTCGGAGTGAGTCACAGAGCTGTTTCAGCGGTTTCATCGGTATTTGAACACCCCAAACAGTTTCGGATGGCACACTCTCGTTCAGGGTAATCACAGCAATAGTGCATTATCTGCAGCACCGCGTTCAGTAGTAGAGTTGAGAATGTAAGATCGATCACGATGGGACACGCGTACGTATACGTGATCGATAAGATCCCCCCATGATCCTCCTATAAAGTCGCGACCAACACTCACTTGCCAGCTACCCATACCAACTGCATTCTCCATTCGCTATGTCTGCTAAATTCCAGAAAGCCGTGTCCATCATCAAGGTAAGTAGCATACAAACGAACAGGTCTGATGGATTGACTGATCCGGACAATCTCCCCACTTATTCCCCGCCGGCTTCGTCTAGAACCTCCCCAAGACGGGGGCTGTCCAACCTTCACAGGACGAGCAGCTTAAGGTCAGCTTCGAGAGGCTCGTGTCGTCTCCTTTCAAGACAGTTAACAATCGCTCACTCTCCGGCTGCTCCAGTTTTACGGCCTTTACAAGCAAGGTTAGTGGGGAGACATCGACCTCTGTGTTTCAAGAGCTTATCAAGCTGAATATCTGCTCTTTCGACAGCGACTGAAGGAGACGTCAACACGCCCCGGCCAGGCATGATGGAGTTCACGGCAAAGTATAAGTGGTCAGTCTCAGGCATACTTGGTCCGGCTGTATACCTTGTATCATATGGAAATCACTCCTACAGGGATGCATGGAATGCGGTGAAGGGCAAGCCGAAAGCCGAGGCTGAGGCTGAATACGTCGCGCTGTTCAAGGAAGTCAGTCGTAGTTCACCAACAAGTCACTCAAGTATTGACGCGATCAACTTCGCTATAGGTCCTAACGGCAAGCGGAACTCAGGAGGGGGAAAGCTACATCAAGGAGATCGACGAGGCCTGAGTGTCGCGTATTAGATGCATTGATATAGGGAGGAATTGTTGTTGTATACTGAAGGCGACTGTCGGCTTCGGCAGTCAGTAATTGGGACGTATGAGCTTATTATGGCAAGGCATGGTGAAGCGTAATCCGTTTTCCCCTTTGCTATTAAGCATACCCGCAAAAGCTTCTAGAACATCTAAATGCCTCTTGCGTCAGTCGATCTCTTCCTCTCGATCTTAGGAGTGAGGCGGCTCAATCTCCCAAAAGACTCGCCGAGAAAGCGGCAGGCAACGGCAACATTAAAGTCCAACCGACGGCGAAACACACGCTGATGTACCCGTTGATATGGAGCAAAGTGAGACGGTCGGCGATGACGTGCAACGAGGCAGCTCACAGTGAATTGAAGAGTAGAGTTCGTCCAGCCTTGGATTATAAGGGTCCGGGGCATGGGCGTCTGTGCACTCAGCCATGAGGCATCCACATACCCACATGCCTAGACGAAGGCACATTGTACAAGTTTCGAGTCATCAGGACGCTTATGCAACGGTGATCTATGAACTACCGAAGGCTGTACTGGTTTTAAGAGGTGTTCCGACGGCCACGAGGCCCGGAAGTTGGCATGCAGGACCACAAGCAACCCTGTTAGTTCGACGAGCGCTAAGTGGCGCGACAAAAATTTAGGAGATTTGGAACCCTTGTATAATGAGCGCTTACGTTGATCATGGTGGAAGAGAGGTAGTAAGCATATCGGAGCGTCCTCCGGTGCCTAGCCATGCTTCAGAACACAAGCCTTGACGGGCAAGCAGTCCCATTAGTGTCGTGGGAAGGGGCGGCTAGTGTGGACCGGCACGTAGACTCGACTACAACTAGCACTACCGACCGTAGGCGCTTATCGTTCCCTCACTTGTCGCCCCTCGCCCGTTGTTTGGCATCCTACATCTCACATTCTCTTTTGACGTGCCGTGTTTAGCACTCTCATTACGAGGTGAATAACAAACTTCGCTGACAGTGGTTTGGGTGCCCCAGTGGGTGACAGACATGATTCCAACACAGACTGTCATTCCCTAGCCGCTTGCTCACACCTCCTTGTCCAGGTATCGCTAGTCTTCTAGAACACCTACCCTGTTCTACTAACCAGGCCTGACTAAATGTGAGCACCTTGGAACTGAGAATGCTGCCCATTGTTTCTGACGATGAGCTCTCGACCACGTAGCGTAAGGTAAGCCTTGTAGACCCCGATGCTCTTTAAAGTACATACTCACTCCTGGTCCTCGATGAAACGCGACAATCTCTGGTAATAGCCCCAAGTGTTTCCAGTCAGCTCGGACTTAAAGTGAGTGATTGTTGGATGGTGATCTCAATTTACGCGCCCAAAGCGTAACTTGCCAGCGCCGTTGACCGACTTTCCACCCGCACCTGGAACATAGCCCGCCACCAAAATCTATTCTTAGATTACTCGGGGCATTTCTACGCTCACGCAGAAGGAGGGAGCTCAATCCAGAAAGACAGCTATCACCATACAAATATATCCCTTCACTTACCACTTGCCGATTACCTGTCGTCTCGCCCGTAGCGCCCGTTCCGCATCGCCCACTTTCAGCCGCCTTCACCAAGTCCCTGGTGACCTCTCATGGCAGCATCTACGCCACCACCATCCAAGTCCAACAGAAGAGCCGGTGACGCAAAGAGGAGGATCGTCGGGCATGTCAACTATGCCGCCGCACCACAACTACATCAAGAGCTCAGCGTCAAACCAGCTACAAGGAGTAAAGCTGGTTGCATGACATGTCGAATCAGGTCTGTGTAGCATACACCTATCACTTTATGGGATAAGCGCTCAACTGATCCACATCGATTTCCTTAGGAGAAAGGTAATCACTACCTCTCCCAACTGCCTCTCGCTTGACCGAGTCTGGCGCACCTGTAGCAAATGCTGATGTCCTGCTGCTCTTCATTCAGAAATGTGATCTGGAAAAGGATGGCGATTCTTGCAAGACTTGTCGTAAGTTCTCAGTTTTCGCTTTTGCCGCCGGCGTTGACGTGTTACCATAGTCCGTTTGCATATCGAATGTTTGGGATGGGGTAAGCATTTCATGCCTAGGGCTTCGCCTACCTGCGCGGCGTCTTCACTGACCACCATCTCATGAATAGGCGCCAAGCGGCCCGATGCCCTACGGGTTAGTCCTATCCGTCATCTTCTACCCAATTCATCCCATACTGATGGCATCCCTTTAGGACCCAAACGTCGTGAAAGAGTGTCAAAACATGATCAAGGTTTTCCTTGCATCTAATAACATGATTAAAGGCAGCGCTAGATCTGCCGTTCCACAGCCTGGTCAGCCGCCCTCCCCAAGCTTACACTTGACAGACTTGTTGAAGCGTTCCTCTCCATCCTCTTATCCTCGTGCGACAACAACGCGCGCTCCAACTCACTTCTGCACCCTACCCCCTCTCCTTCCTCGCGCGACCGCCGACATCTCGAATTCTCGACCCCTCTTACCCTCCATATCTTCGTACGTAGCCCAAGCAACATCTCCTTCGTCTTCTTCCTCTGCGAACGCGGGGGGCGGGGGCGCAGGAGATGGGCAACCGTCGTACATCGGCGCTTCATTCCTCACCTTCGACAATCTCAAACGAGACGAATATGGCACGTTTGAGATGCACGACTACCCTCCCGCGCCCACCAAAAAAGGGAGAGGAGCTCCCAGGAAGCCCAAAGGGCGTCAGACAGCAGCTACACAGGCCCCACCACCCGTTGAAGACGAAGATGCAGACGGATCTGTAGAGGATTTCGACGAGCCGATGGAGTACGAAGAGCGCGAGTCATCCTCTTCGTTCTCGCGACACCCGCAGCAACCACCACCAAGCTACCCACCGCCGCCGCCGATCAGCTACGACTCGCAGTATAGGGGCAGATACAGCATGTATCAAGGTCCGCTACCGCACCAGAGCCAGTACGCCCATCCTCCATCACATCCGTACGCACAGTCCGCGCTCCGAACGGGGTCGCATGAGCACGATAGAAAGCCGAGTCACGATGATACCTTCCGGGAGCTGGAACGTGAACGCGAGCGAGACATGGATAGTCACTATCGTCGAAGCAGTCTGCAAGGTCCACCGCCGGCCCCGCCTCCTCACGGCATGTCCTATCCTTATTCTCAAACTCACGACGGGCCGCCGTACCGACTACCTCATAGTCTCACGTATGGAGCGGGTGTAGGTGTGGCAAAGGATTATTCGTATGGGGGATACAGGAACACACCTAGTCAGAGCGAGATGTATAGCAACGTCCTCCCTCCTTTGCAAGGCATTGTCGAGGATCCATACGCACCACCGCATCGCTTCCCAGGACTGATTCCACCCCCGAAGCCGATGGCACACAGTCTTTCAGTGTCCCCAACGATGCCGATGACCCGTGCACCGTCGTATCAGACGAATCGCAGTGAGAGCTATTCGGCTACTGGATCCCCGGACCAGACGACTTTGCGAAACGGTGAGTCGATTGTTTCAGTGCACTCGCAGTTCTAAGCTGATCGCGTCGTTTATATCAGGTTCTAGCCACCCATCGCCGGCTGCACGCTACAGCGCCAACGGTCGCACAATGAGTGGAGGACAGTACAACGGCGATGTCGAAATGATGGAGGGAGATGTCGATGGTGAACCGATGTCACAGCAGCAGAATCCGTCTAGTCAGTACCGCCGTGACTTGCTTCACTCTCCCATCACTTCAGCACCAATCGTTACTGGTGGCTGACGCCTGTTCTCTCTCTCTCTCTTCCATATACCTCACGATTACCGTACCCCCTGTCAAATTTCGTATCAAAATCATTATCAATGCATACGCGACATTATCAACGCCTGACTCCTCTGATAAATCAACAACGACACGACCTCCAGGTCTTCGCCCAGCCCAGGCAACTCAAACCAACACGTTCTTGCCGTCGGGGAGCTCATTCGGTGACATGTATCAGTTTGATCGGTACACCGACGCTGAGCTTGGTGTAGCCCCAACTTCGACCGCCTTAGTGCCTACAATGACAGACCTTACGGGGACACTGGATCACACCCAATTCGTTGCAGCTATGACCGCCATCGGAATGAACGGCGCGGCGGGTCTCACCGACGAGATAAATCTTGCCCCCGCCGGAGTCGCCGCCTTGGAACAGTTCCACCAGACGCTATCCGGCCCAGCGCAAGCCGTCGATCCAATGCCGTTCTTTGACACCTCGATTCACGACAAGCAACTGCAGAAGCAGCTTGAGCTTCTATACATGTACAGGGGTAAATTATGCAACCTACAGTACCACATCGCGCACTCGACCGACGCATCTATCGCCGATGACCTGTTCAACATTGCGATGACAAGCACATCTGCATTGTACGGGACGCTGACGCTGACGTCCCTGTTCAAGATCATGACGCGGGACGTCAACAACGGGCCATTGGACGAGGCATTACTAGAGCTGCAGTTTTTCAAGGACAAGGTCGCCAAGGGACTGGGAGATAAGATGCGGGATCCGTCGAGCGTGGATTCGGGCGACGCGATGGCTGGCTTGCACATGGTATCCGCAATCCTGTTCGAGGGTGGGACGAATGCGCAGTGGGAGAAGTTCTTGGACGTGGCAAAGACATGGGTTCAGAAGCACCCGATCGTGAAGACTGGCTCGTGGAGCGAGCAGAGGATGCTGCCGTCGACGAATGGGGCGGTGACGCTTGGTCCGTTGGAGTCACCAGAGTCGCTTGCAATGGCCGCGAAGGCAACAGTGTCGAGTGCACTTATCGACAAGAAGAACGCGTTTATCATCAAAGCGACGGCTTGGTTCGACGTCATTGGCAGTGGTGAGTAATCGAGACTCGGTCCAGTTAGACATCAAATTTGCATCCGAGGCTGACTGTACCTACTTCTCTGTCCAGTCACGATGCGCAGAAAACCTCATTTCCTGTCCACCTACCAGGAGCTCTTTGGTCGTCAGGGTGGTGCCATGATGGAGCGCATCATGGGGTGCGACGAGAGGGTGTTGTTGGCGATCGCCGAGACAGCGGCTCTAGCCGAGTGGCGCCATGACATGGAGCGCAAGAACTGTCTAAGCTTCATGGACCTCGCTGCTCGTGCAAATAAAATCGAGCCTCATCTCTCCTTCACCGGGCCTGTCTATTCTGGCGCGTCCTTCGTCGACGAGTCAGACGGTAGCGCGTCACCAAACTCGACGGTCGACGAATATGATGCGATACTGGGTACAACGTCGGGCCAAGCATCGGCGTCGACGTCGACGAGCGGTGGCACCTCCCGCTCGCAGCGCCATGCGGAACGGCGGACGGTGCATCAGATCCGGTTGGTGTCAAACGTGTTCAGAGCGGCCGGGAAGCTCTATCTGCATACCGTCGTATCGGGATGCAATCCAGATGTGAAGGAGATCAAGGACGCAGTGGCTGAGACCGTGTCGGCGTTCGAACACCTGCAGGCTAGCACTACCGACCGGAGTCTGGTATTCCCGATTGCGTTGGCCGGGTGCATGACGGATAACCCCGACTACAGATTGTATCTAGTGAGTCGACTGAAGGCTCTGGGGAAGGAAGGCGAGGCTGTCGGTAATACAAAGAGGTCAGCCCTCGGTTGAACGTGCGTCTGATAGGCATGACACTGATGGATCTTCTGGTTCCTCAGTTGTTTACAGCTGATGGAAGCGGTTTGGAAGAAGAGGGATGAAGGTAGCTCTAGGAATGTTGACTGGATTGATACCATGAGGGAGAAAGGATGGAGTCTCCTTTTGGCTTGATGATGGACCTGTTGTGTTTGGATGCGGGTACGACATCGTGTTCCGCAGACTTATTGCAGGGCTATTCTGATGCTCTCTTCTTTCGTTCCGCCTTTATTACAGGGCTCCATCCACTCTCCCTTACTCCTCGGAGACGACACATCCCCATGATTTGGTGTATTTGTACCTCATTCTGCTGATTAGCCTTGCACACACCTGGCTCGGTCTCTCATGGCTCGGCATATTCGCCCCACGTCCTGCCTATGCATCTTTCATTTAGGTTGCTCTTTTTTTTTTTGCTCTGCCATTCTATTCTTCTACCTAGAAAACACGTGTGCCTTGGATTCGGTGTGTGGGTTTTTGTCGTCAGGCCGGACCGAAGAGTGGGGTTTGTTGTGACCAGGTTTCTCTGGAAAACCCAAGGCTCATTGCACGCACACGTCCTCGGCGCCTAACCTTCCATGCGGACTCGTCACAATGAGGCAATCTGGTCTTGTGATTGCCTGATTGCTGAGAAGCATTGCTCTTCAACCTTCGTAATCTCGCTTGAGGATGCAATAAATGGTGGCGTGGACTCGACAACTTTTGGCAAATCTTCGGACGTTGATCTGGCACCTCGAGAGTAAGGGCCGAGACCTGACCTATAGCGATAAGGGGTGCGGCTTGTGGATCATCCGCCTATCTCAACTAGAAGGCGGGCTGTGATCGCAAGAGGGCCGCATCCAGCTATCCGCCAAGTTTAAGTAACACACATAATGCAGGGCCACCGCGACCTAGTACCCCGTTTGTATGTGGCTGAGTCAGAGGGACTCAATACTAAGTTCAGAGGACGGCATAGCCCCCCCTAACTTCTCTCCGGTGCACACGGGACGGGTTGGCTAAGGCGATGTAGGGACTGAAAAAGAAAAAGAGTCGAAAAAGACAGTTCATGGAAGAGCGCAGTGCATGGAAAAGTATGAGGTGTTTCCATTTCCTCTAGGCAAGGAGAAGCGTGGTCATGACGGGGCTAAGTAGGGCTGGACTGTTGTTTATCAAGCGGTGCTCCCGAAGCTCCTTGAAGATCGCTTCTGGTGAGAGAGACCCGGACTCAAGGACTTCAGGTCGTAAGCAGGTCCCCGTAGCCAGTCCGTTGGCTTGATTGACCGAGAGCCTGATTCGGAGTCGCTGCTCCTCTCTCAGCCACCACTCTCTTTACTACCATCCGCGTTCATGCTGGGCATGGAATCATCATCATTCTCTTCCAATCCTCCCTCCAACCCGCTTTCAGGTATGGCTCCCACCCTACGGTCATCAGAGACATCCACCACCCGTTCCCGCAAGACCACCGCAGAGCGACTGGCTGCACAACACGACGCAGACGAGTCTCGAGACAGAGCCGAACGGACCAAGAGGGGATGTTGGACTTGTCGAATACGCAGGAAAAGTACGTGTCCTGTCCTGTGCCTCCGATTTCAATTCAGATCCCGACCGACGCGTCGTCCGTCGTTAATTACCTTTTTTATTTATCACTGACCGAGGATTCTCAACTGAAATCTAATCTTATAGAATGCGACGAAGAGCAGGTAGATGGACGCTGCTCCACTTGTCGACGTCTTGAGCTCGAGTGCATGGGATGGGGCACGAAGCGGTGCGGACTTCCTACTCCTTGATTTCATACCCCGATGCCTGCCTCAGTCCAGGCTAGGATAAACGACCAGTGGACTGATCGCGCCCCTCCCCTCCCTCCCATCTCTTTTTATTCATCGCCCCGACTACAGACCGGACTGGATGAAGGTCAGTGTAAATCTGTGACAATGCAACATGCGTCTTGGAGCTAACGCTCCTACCGCATAACTGGCTACACATTTCCCTTCCTGGTCCCCTTTTGGCTACCCAACTGCGCCTTCTTCCCTCGATTGATTTGGTTTTCGTCCCTCGGTTCGGCGCGCCCCACACCTCATAGGACAAGAAGGCAGTCGATAACAAAAGAGCAGAGATCAAGGTACAGCTCCAGAATCAAAACATGATCCGAGGTCAGATCAAGAACGACTCTAGTTCCCCCACGAGTCGCCATCACCAACGTCCCAAAGCCCACTCACGCACGCCCTCGTCCTCGTTCCTCGCCGTCCCCGATTACCGATCGCGTGTATCCCGCAAGTCTATCCCTGCTCCTGCTACAAGCATCACCTCCACTCTATCCTCCTCATCCTCCACCTCCAGTCGAGGCTCAGTCTCGGGCTCCTCTCGTCCACAGAGGGCAGCGAAGATCCAAGCCAACCGGAACTTGAATTTGTATAACGGCACGAACAACGCATCTGGTTCCGACATCAGTCGTACCTCTTCACCAGAACTCAACGACATCGATCCAGACGCTGACGCATCTGGCGAAGAAGATTATAGCACGTCCCCATACGTGAGTCACAACGACAACGACAGCGAAATGAGCCCAAGGAATCTAGAAGAGAGGTTGCCGGCGTTGCAGTCGGCATCGTTCGCGGACTTGCTTCTTCCACATGCCATGGGAAGTTATTCGGACGAATACGACCACACCTGTAAGCCTCCTTTAATTTTTAGCGGATTATGGGCCCACGCCAATTAAATGTGGCTTGCACAATCTAATCTTGTGTATGTCTGTTTGCATTGCAGTCATGTTGCAGGGCATGAGCGACGAGGCGGCTGCCCCTCAAAATCTTGGCATCGACTCGACCACGTTATCAGGGTACAGATCCGATATGCCATTCGACGCGCAAGCACAAGGATACGGCGACCCTTTCGAAAATCTCGGGTTGTCCATGGGCCAGCAGCAGCAGGATCAACAGACGTCGAACGGCGCGTACGACTACAACTTCAACTCATCGACGCTGTCCAGGGAGCTGCCCGCTGCATTGGGCATGTCGGCGGGCATGTCGGCGCCTTCGTTCACGCCGCATTCACGCCAGCAGCATCATATGCCATCCCTGGATACAAACATGGATGTGTCTAGCGACGTGTCATCCATGGGACCGATCACATCGCCCCTCGTATCGTCTTCTTCTTCTAGCGGTGGGGGTTTAGTCGGACTAACGGTGACGAGCCCTACCGGGGTAACCATACCCGCGGATGGGACGCATGAGAAGGATCAGTACGATGCGGCATCGTACTTCCCGGTCCAAACACGACAACAACCGCAAAACGGGTCTCCAGCGTCGAACGGCGCCGGTTTCGTCATGTCGCCCCCAGTTTCGGTAGCGTCGGTCGTCCCTGCGTCTTCTCAAAGCGCCCGCTCAGCCAACCATACCCCTCAGCAGCAAACGCGAGGCTTCTACCCTCAGCCACCTC
Source organism: Tulasnella sp. 332 (assembly GCA_019632285.1). Taxonomy (NCBI): domain Eukaryota; kingdom Fungi; phylum Basidiomycota; class Agaricomycetes; order Cantharellales; family Tulasnellaceae; genus Tulasnella; species Tulasnella sp. 332. Next base: position 10,377 of record WSTV01000276.1, on the reverse strand, counting down.
CTCAAGCGGCACACAGAAGGCGCACCTCACCCGGGTACTCCGCGACATCACCACACCAGGAGCCACCACAGGCGGTCGTCCCATACGCACCTAGAGTCCGCAGCCCCTTGGCTGATCCCAGTCGGTCCTTGTCAGGCCACCAGGAGACATTGATCTTCTACTACTTCAACCGTGGAGTCAGGCGGATGCAGTACCTTCTGGCTGATGACTTGACCACCGGCGTGACCGACGTGATGTACGACTTGGTTATCCGCGATCCCCTTGGGTAGGTGCAAACATCAAACCCTCACCCCATCCGGCCCTTAAATGACTGAGCCGTTTTTTGACTTGCTTCAAACAGGCCCGTCACGAATGCAATCTGCTCTCTCGCCTCACTCCACGATACCCGTCTGCGCATTGCCCATGGCCTTATCCACCCAGAGGACCCGACAGCGCACGACAATGCGCAGAAGCACTATTCCGATACCGTCATCCAGCTCGCAAAAAAGGTGGGAGTGTTCACTGAGGTCGAGGCCATCGCGTCTCTCCATCTCCTCTCATTCTGGCTCTTCTGCGGCGGTGGAGGCGACTGGGGGAGCGCGTTGGGTCTAGCTGGCGACTGGCTCGACTCGACTCAGCTTGTGCGAGATGTGACTCGGGATCCCATGGACATCCTGGCGGATTGGAAGCCAGCGATGAGGTTCGCGGCCCAATCGACGCTTTGGTTTGATATCCTGAGATCGTGCTCGCTCAAGAAGACGCCCAGGTTTATGAACTTGTACCGAAGGTTGAAGCATGCGAATCGCGCAGCCTTGGAGAATTCACAGCGCCATCAACAGTCTCTCTTCAACCCGAGTGGTGCCACCGCGTCAGGCAGGAAGCCCGGTGCGCCTCCGTCGCTAATGGATTCGGTCATGGGTTGCGACGACGAGATCATGTTCGCTCTTGCATCGATCTCGGAACTGGCGGAATGGAAGGAGAAGCAGTTGATGCGTCGCAGGTTGAGCATGAACGAACTGGTGGAGAGAGGCCGAAACATCGAGCACGAATTGACGAATACGAAAGTCGTTTCCCCTATCATGAGGTCATCCTCGAGCCGCGGAACGTCTCCCGGGACGTCTTCAAGTGTGCTATCACCCATGTCTCCCCTCACGACATTCGGGCCTGGCGGAGCGAGTCAGGTGCCGGGCGTGTGGGACTCGTTCAACGCTTCCACCATGATCTCCGCTGCGCCGCCCACCTCTGCACCCATAGACGCGGTCGACCCGACATGGGGGAACATAGGCCTTCAACACCGATCCGTATCTCTCACCTCACCCCCTCAGCGCGCCAGCTCCTCAGCTGCATCGTCACCCTCCCAGACAGGCTCTGGCGTCCACGGCAATCTTTCCGTGATGACTACCACTGCTGCGCCAGTCACGCTACGCCAGCTCTGCTCCAACGTCTTTCGCGAAGCCGCATTCCTCTTCTTGTACACGGTTGTTAATGGCTGTGAGCCTGCGGTCCGCGAGATCTCGGAAAGCGTCGCCAGTCTCATCACCGCGATCTGTGCGATCCGGACGACGGATTTGGATCGTTCGTTGGCGTTCCCGATCACGTTGGGAGGCTGTCTAACCGATAAACCCGAGGAACGCGAGTTCTTCGCCGAGAGGCTCTCTGCGCAGGGGAGCGCGGTGGGAAACGGGAGTCAGGCGAAGATGTTGATGGAGACGGTGTGGAAGCGTCGGGACGCCGGAGAGAAAGGAGTTTGCTGGAGAGAAACTATGAAGGAGATGGGCTTCGATTTGCTGCTGGTGTGATGACCTTATTGCTCTTTCGCCACTAAACCAAGACGCCACCAATCCGTGGAGTCAGTACATTTGCCACCCGCCACCAGCGCGGGTTCATGGATCCGGACTCTCACCCTTTCGATCGGCAAAACCCACTCCTTTCGCCCTTCCGCTAGAGCCTCCATCCGCATCACCATCCTCTAAAATCAAATCGCCCTCCTCTCAACTTGCCGCTGCCCTTTGCACGGCTTAGCCGCCGTCCAGCGTGGTGGTGACGAGCCGGTCGAGTGCGTCGGCTGGAGGCCGTCACAAAAACCTTACCCATACCTTCTCCTTAATTATGAACATCATGGGGGAGGCGCCCGGCAGATATAGTGGTTCCACCCGACGTGAAGGCCTCGAATGGCGCGTCGGTGATTGCTATCATCTGTCTGTCACTTCATGCGCGGCGCTGTCCCATTTCCACATATCATCTTGGGCGTTTTGTACGATCATCCTGTATGCACTGCCTGTCTGTCAGTATCCTTGCACTTTTATACGCTATCTTTTTTGTCAGTTATCATTGCATACGGTTTGGATTGGATGTATATAGGAATATGAACTCTAGTTGATGACTTGTCATCGATAAGGCCGGATGGTCTGTAAGCGCTCGTGGAGATGGGAGAAAGGGGGGAGGGAAAACGAAGGGGGGATGAATGATGTGGTTCAGTACAAATAAAATATACGAAGCTTACGAACACTGGGCTCATATACTAGGCAAGGTCGCCCGTTCGGCCGGCACCAATTTACCGCGGGCTGAATGTCGCATTTTCTTAGAGCGCTCTTTGGATAGCACCGGCCTGAAGATGGGCGCCTTCATTCATTATTACGCGGGTGCCTCGCCCTTAGAGCAGATGTTGCTATGGCTAAGTCTACGTTTATATCCATAGTCAGGTGGCTCGTGCGGTTGGGCGCTAAGCACGCCCAATGGGCCTTGGGGAGGTGTAGTCATTGCCGCGAAGCGCTCACTGACAGCGCTTATTGCTCACCCCTTTGCGAAATTATGATACGCAGTACACGCTGGGGAAACAATGATCCTTGATCCCCTGTAGTATGCACCATTATACAACAACCGGGACTAGGGATGACGCTATTACTTACGGCGTCCTATGGGAGGTGCACTGAAGGTGTTCGTGTATAACTTTTATCTCTCCACAGAAACGTTTCCGCAGTAACTGGTTCCCCGAAATGGCTTAGTCTAGGTTTATGTCTATTGCCATGGTAGTCGATTGGAGTGCTCCCCCACTACCGCTACTAAGGCGTGTGGAGTCAACGGCGAAGCTGAGGACGTTCGACTGCGGCATAGTCTGAGTGCCCTGATGGTGTACTCCTGTTGCTTCTACTGTGGCGGTGGCTGACCAGAGTGCAACGCCTGGCTTGATGACCAAGAAGAGCAAGAAATCTTTTCATATAAAATTTATTATATCCATTAACCAACGAATCAACGGGTATCATATTAGGCTATGCCGTTCTGAAAAGGAGACGTATATGGGCTAGCGCTCTACAAAGAAAACACGTCTGCTGTGAGGCCGGATGGCCTACACAGGATCGCCCTAAACCATGGATCGTGCGTGCATTACGTCAAAGCAGCCCCTGTGATGGGCCATGGATAGGTCCGCATCGTTGACCTCGAAGCGGCAGTTGTGAGGCGTCGTATCAAAGGTGAGGAGGACGGGAGGGAGATCAATGCCTCTAGGCCTTTTCCGTGAGGGCGCTGCAACGCTATACTAACAACCCTTCACGGAAGCCATCATACCCAATTGATTCGTTCAAATGAGTGGTAGATAATCACCGTCGACCAGTATATCAACGTCGAAAACAGCCTGGGCAAGGAACCGCACTTACCAGACAGCTCGCCCTGACTGTATTTGAGAGATCCTTGGACCTCACCGACATAGAACTGGGGCCGTACAACTGCGACTCCAAAAGATGTATAGGTTGTAGGCCTGATGTGTGGGTGCGCCAGTCGTGTCAATGGTATGGCTGGGGACACTGAAGGTGATGTCGATGTTCGCGAAGACCAGTCCCGTGAAGAGCATCAAGAACAGAATGGTTTTCGTGTTGAGTGAAGATGGGTCGTGATAGGCAGCGTAGGTGGGCGCGTTGGTGCTTGAAGAGGTAGTTGCAGTGGTTCAGTTGAGGGGGGAAGACGATGAGAGGAAGAAGAGTATATACTCCCCCTCTGATAGGTGGATCTTGGGTGATTCGTTGCCATGGCAGTACTTCCAATTGAATGCTGTATTCGGTCCACTTTTGTTGTGGTCCTTGCATCATGAGTAGCGCTGACCGATCCTCTCCCTCGTATCTCGCCGTGCCTCAGCCCACTCTGCAGCTACACTCTTCGTTCAGCTCCCCCTTCCTAAGATTCATGGCAGTGCTGGTCCTGGTTGTGCCATTGGGATCATTGACCAATCGAAGGGAGTGGGGTGAACGTCGTGGTTGATGTTGGAGAGGTTGGCGCGCATTCAGATTACAGCGAGCGAGCCGACGTGCCTGCTCCACTCGACACTGATACGGGTATCCAGAGAACTCCACAGTGCTGCGCTGAGGACTGCTCGTGGGCGCTGGGAATAAGACTAAGTCAACTACAGCATGCAGGTAGCCGAGGAGACGATCCTTCTGACCTCCCTATCATCTACCACAAGCATAAAGTCATCTGATGGACTTGAGAATGCGCGGCTGTGGGGCTTCTTGGACTGCGGTTGAATATATGAGCGCGCCATATAGCCCGTGATCCATCTATGGTCACAGACACGCCAGCGTGTTCTCATCCAGCGGAGAAATCATGCAGCAAGGTTTTTGAGTGATAACCCTCAGTGCAAGGATGCGACCTGACGCTACTCGCCGTTTGAATCGAAGCCGTGCATGCGACTGGACCCTCGATTGATGGCTGGGGATTTTCAAATATTATTATCTCCGTTCAGTGATTAAGGTATGTTGATGCCTCAGAGTGCGCGACAGAGCTGGCTTCCATCGTGGCATCACCTAGATCATTCGATCTTCTCACTGAAGACTCGTCTAACGGTCCGGCTCCCTCAGAGAAGTAAGCATTACAGCTGCTAGTCTAGAGTGTCGAGTTTGTCGCAGGTTCATCTTCCGAGTGCGTGGCGCCATATGGAATACTGGATGACGATGATTCGAACCTTGCAGATGGTGATTGCTCATACGCGCGAGGTTAAGTCTGAGTGAGAGTCGAAATGAAGCGATGCCAAGTACACAAATTACCCATAGTTAGCCCTCGCCCTTTATTCAACAGCTATAGACTCGCAAAACTTTACGTAGCTAGAGTACCATTTAATAAAAGGGGTCTGGGTCTTATAGCGAAATTAAATCGGAAAGGGTGCTTTGGAGGTCTGCGAACGCGAGAAGGTCTATCTTTAGCCCTTGCTTCTGTCGCTGTCGGAAATGATTCTAGTGTCATTTCAATGCTAGCCACCCCGCCAACCGAGGAACAGCTGGAAAGGGTAGAGACAGGTCCTCGATGATATTTTGTCTGTCTTAGCGCCTTCAGCGTCACATTACAACGCGCAGCTAGGCAAATGTAGTCACCCAAGTGGGTCTTCACTTGATTAAACGCACTGCTCGATCTCTTAGCGACTTCTTGTGTACGTATCGGGTCTCTCAATTGCTACCTCACTAAGCTTTCACAACATACTGACAGGCTGGTTGGTTGATATCGTCTTCCGTTTTCCCTGCAGAGGTGTCCCAAGAGCGGGAGTCCTGGGCCCGGCCAAGTGTGTTCGAGTGCGGCCCCAGCTGCGTGACATAGGTTCTGGCCAGGTGGTCCCATTAGTGCTTGGTGCTCTTGGTGCGTTTATTGCTGCGTTCCTATAGCACCCGACTGTTGGCCCACGTAACGAATCCTACGGACCGAGCAGCGGCGGACTTTGTCCCTGGAGGACTCGGATTGACGATCAATGTATCCTCGGCACGGTGGAGCGGTTCTATTTCCTCGAGCCGTTCATGCCATGGGGCGTTTCTTCGGATCCCAGTAATGTATCTCCAGTGCATCATTGCGTGGATGGTTTGGTCACGCAGCTCTGCTGTTGCTCCCTAAACCCACAAGTCAGAGAAGGACTTCGAGAAGGCTATCAACGAGGAGGGTAGCGTACTTTAACCATGACCTCGATATCTTCAGCAGAGAACCCGTCGGTGAGGAGCAGCGGCGTGTATGCTTCAAAAACGTGCATCATATTGATCTTCACGGCTTCCGCAACCCAGGAATCAGTCTCGTTGAGTCCTAACACAATGAGAGAGTTGAGCCAGTGCGACCAATGCGGCCTCGGCTGTCCGTCTTCCACACCTTGCTTCCAAGGTCCAGCAGGGATGTAATAATCGAATACTTGGATGTTCTCGTAGTTGGGATTGCTTAGAAGCCAGCTAGGAAAACAAAGACAGCTGGCCTTCAGATCCTCGCTTCGCGAAGATTTCAGTGGAGGAATACGAACCGTTTCCAATGAATCGATGAGTCGATTCCATAGTTGCCGCGATGATGAAACGCTTTGTATACGTGATAGAGAAGCTTTTGTAGCCAAGTAAACCTGAGTGTATGCCATAGAAGGTGAGAATACGCAAATACCAGAGGACGAAGATGCCCACCCCTCTTCTCCCGGCTCGGTGACCGGAAAAGGCACCAGATCTTCAGTAACGAATTGCTGCAGTCAATGAATCAGCAGATATTGTGTCTAGTAGCATACCCAGTCAAGCCGGTTTGAAGAGAAAACATACTGGATCCCCTAGACACAAGATGAGTATTCCATGGGGTCGGATCGTTTGCGCTACCTCGTATAGGAAGCCGTTAAAGTCGTTGATGCCTTGATCGATAGATCTCGCGTGCACCACATCGAAGCAGTCTTTGTGATGCAACATAGATAGGTTTGCGTCATCGACCTCGAAGCGACAGTTGGTAGGAATTGTATCGATGGTGAGGAGGACAGGAGGAACTAGATCGATTCCTAAGACTTCTGCGTGAGGAAACTGCAAAGCCATATCAACCGCCCTTCATGGAAGCTATTGTCACTGATTTATGCGTCCAAACAAGCAGCAGGCAGATGCTCACCATCTACCTGAACCTGTTCCGATATCCAGGACAGCGGGACTGCGTTCCTGGCTTGGCCGCAGCAGCCACTCCACCCAGCGCGGATAAGGGTAGAGACTTCGCAGGTGGAACTTGACGATGTCATGCTGTAGATCTAGTCGCGAGTGCTAGAAATGGGCATGAGGACAGTCAAGTTTTAGTGTACTGTCAAAGATAGCCGAAGCCCCCAGCCTTAATTCTGTTTTCCAACCTCTTTATCATCTGCCGGGAGCATATAATTCTCTGATTGACTTGTGAATGAACGGCCATACAACGTTTTGAACTGTGGTCATACAGTTGATACCGGATGGCCCAGATGAGCACGCGATACGCTATGACCTATGCTCGCAGACATACCAAGGATTTGTCGTCTAATAGGGAAATATACAGCAAGGCAAGGGGTGAGCAACAACTCTCATGGGTGGCGTAAAGACTTGGTCCAACGGCGCTCACCGTCTGAATTGAAGCTGTGTATGTCAGCAAGTGAACCTTGTGCCGATTGTGGCGCCGGATACCCGGTGTGTGCGCCACGTTGCGAAATCGAGTCGTGCGGATACAATGTCGAGACGGTCTGTCTGGACGACATCTCGGAATCCGCGACCGAGCCAGCCTCCATTGCAGCATCAGACATATCCTCGGATCTTCCCATATCAGATTCATCCATCCGGCTGTCAATGGAAGACAAGCCGGCGTATGAACTACCAGCCTGGGACATGGGGTCTTCCTCAAGTTCATCGTCTGAAAGAGGTGTGGAGTCATAGAATACCGGTTGTTGGTGATCAGGCAGGCGGTAATCGTCCATAAACGCAAGCTTCCGTGTGTAAAGGTGAGAAAAGTGAAGGACAATACAATAGGCGTCCTCAAATGCACACGTCTTGAGCGTTGTCAATGCAGGAAGGAAGGATAAACTAACAGGAGGCATTAGTACGTACAATTCGGCCGTGATTTACCGGTGTCTGTGGATTGCTCACCGTCACCTCGATCTGGGAGCTATGGCCTTACGGATTTACGTATAGCGCAGTATATGATAGATGAACGCGCAGAGCTATGGAGCGGAACCCGAATAAGAAAAAAATCATCATCAGAGGGAAATGTATAGATTGAATTTGAATTGGACTGGCTGCTCGATCCACTCGCACACTCTTAGCTAATTCTCGGACACGTGTTGGGATCTCTCTCGCTCTCTTGCTCTTGCCGCAGCTGCTGAGGTAGGCCAAGCGCACGAGTCAACAGTAAAACCAAATAAGTTCAACCGCAGTCCTAGCGGCATAACCCGAGCACCCGATCTGGTGACGCCGCAGTGGACAGTGCTCCAGCTACGCCTATTGCTGCGATAGTGATCTCTCCTGACTATCTGTAGGTCCTCGACCCTGTCTAGCCAGTGGACTGAATCCCACAGACCGAGCCGCGGAGGACTTCGTTCCTGGAGGACTTGGAGCGACAATCAATGTCTCCAGGGCATAGTTGAGCGGTTCGACTTCCTCAAGGCGCTCATGCCACGGGACGTCTCTCCGAATCGCTGTTACGTACATCCAGCGGCTCATGACGTGGATTGTTTGGTCGCGTAGTTCTTCTGTCGCTCCCTAAATCAGAATATCAGTGGAGAATTTCATAGGGCCAGCGAATATAGCCTACTTTAACCATGGTATCAATATCTTCGGTAGAGAAGCCGTCGGTGAGTAGGAGCGGCCTAAATGCTTCAAAAACATGCATAATGTTGATCTTCATGGCATCTGCGACCCATGTATCATTTTCGTCAAGGCCTGGTGCAACAGGATAATCGATGCAGTGAGATTATGGTGGTTTAGACAGCTCGTATCGCGTACCTTGCTTCCATGCTCCGATAGGGATGTAGTAATCGAATACCTGGACGTTTTCATAGTTGGGGTTTGCGAGAAGCCACCTAGATAGCAGCATAAGGAGGCACCGGGTCTTTAGGTCCTGCCTTCCAGGAGCGTTTGGTGGGGGAACACTAACCTTTCCCAATAAAGCGGTGCGTCGATTCCATAGTTACCACGGTGATGCAGCGCTTTATACGCGCGATAGAGGAGTGCCTGTAGCCAGGTAAATCTTATTGCATACAAAATGAGGTGAGAACGTGTTAGCCCGGGAGGAGAGTGAAGCTCACCCCTCTTGGCCTGGCTCGGTGACCGGGAGAGGCACGCGGTCTTCAGTGTAGAATTGCTTTATTCGTCGAGTCGATGGACATCGTGCTTAGTCGAGATTCGTTCATGGCGTTCTAGAGAGAAGACGTACCGGAGACCCTAGACATAACATGAGTATACCGTGGGGGCGGATCGTTTGCGCGACCTCATATATGAACCCGTTATAATTGTGGATGCCTTGATCAATAGATCGTGCGTGTACCACGTCGAAGCAGTTCTTGTGATGTGCCATCGATAGATTCGCATCGTCGACCTCGAAGCGGCAGTTGTGAGGAATGGTATCAACATTAAGGAGGACAGGAGGAACTAAATCAATGCCTAGGACTTCAGCATGAGGAAACTGCAAAGCCATATCAACAGCCCTTCACGGAGGGGTACAACTATTATCAGCGGTTGGTGCTTTCAAACAAGGGCCATGTAAGAACTCACCATCGACCAGAGCCTGTTCCGATGTCGAGAACAGCTGGCGGTTGTGCCTGACCTGACCGTAATAGCCACTCCACCCAACGTGGGTATGGGTATAGGCGGCGGAGGTGGAACTTTACAATGTTGTGCTGTAGATCCAGTCGAGAGTGCTAGGAATTTGAATAAACCTTGTCAATTCCACATCGCTAGAGTCGCCAGGGCAAATTGATTCTCCTGACTTCTCTATCATCTGCCGGGAGCATGTAACCATCTGATTGACTTGCGAATGCCCGGCCATGTAGCTTCTTGAACTGGTTGGAGTAGAAGACGTTAGATGGTTTGGATAGTTATGTTGTGTGGGCCGTAATCTATGCCCGTGCGCATACCAGAGTGATGTCGTCTGGCAAGGAAAACATAAATGGGGGGTTGAGCAACAACCCTCATGGGTGGCATAAGGACATGATCTGATGGCGCTCACCATCCGAGTTGAAGCTGTGCATATCTGCAACTGACCCTTCTATCGATGGCACCGGTAGATGTTGTTTTTGGTCACCGCGTTGTGAAATCGAGTCGTGTGGGTGCAATGTTGAGACGCTTTGTCTAGATGAAATCTCAGAGTCTGCGACAGAGCCGACCCCCATCGCAGCGTCCGATAGATCTGAAGATCTTTCAACTTCAGATCCATCCATCGATTCATCTCCCGAAGAGGAAGGGGCATAGGAGCTGCTTGTTTGGGGCATGGGAGGCTCCACAGGTTCATCTTCTGATGATGCCGTGCCATAAAATACTGGTTGATGATGATGATGAGTCGGATATGACAGATGGTAGTCACTCATGAGGACGCTAACAGATGTAAAGGAGAGCACAGAGAGAGAGAGAGAGAGAGATTAATCAGGCGTCCGATGCTGAAAACGCTACTACAGCGGGAAGGAAAGAATTCTAT
>WSTV01000275.1:27503-38423 GCA_019632285.1 Tulasnella sp. 332 | reverse complement strand
CGAGGGCGGAATGTAGCGGACTTCCACCAATAAGCGTGTTGAAGCAATACCTTGACGAATTGCTGGGAATGGTACATGCCACACGCATCCTTTGTATATTCTCGTCCAGTCCACATGGACACGGTCAGAGGAGCTTATTTCGACTTCTCCAGTGCGATCGTCAGATGAGCGAGATCTTAGCCATCGTATCTGGCGACTGCCCAAAATGTCGGAGTGGAGGTAATGAGGGAGAGGAAGTGCTTCGACACAAGCGCGATTGTCGTCAACCGATCTAAAGACCAATCTACAGGTGTGAAAATGTGCTCGAGGATACGGATTGTTACCTCTATCGAGAGTTTGAGTACTGACAAGGGTGGCCTAGTTGATCGAGCTGTTTTCCTGTCGACACTTTTAGAGATCGCCCTTTCCTCCTGGAGAAACACCTGAGAGGACTTATTATCAGCAGTCATCGTGGACGGTAAACGAGCACTTGAACGAACCAATCTCAGAATTTCTTCCACTGCATACGGTGCCCGATTTGAAGCTTTGGTCTAAATCTAATAAGCGCCAAAGGGTCGCTCCGAATCTGACAGTGTTGCTCGTATGACTGTGGGGTCGACCCCATGCACATACAACAGAGGATATCAGAGGATATCAAAGTCAACTGGATGCATAGCATATATTTACCAGAGAATGAGTATGGATCTTAGTAGCTGCAGGATAAAATGTGCCAGAGCGAGAGAAAGTCCGGCGATGTGGCTGCCGATGTTGACGATATTGTTGGTGTTCGATTCCCTTCCCCTTGATAAATTCGGACGACCCTTCCTTTTAGCTAGGCGATGCCTATCCCTATGGTAGCTCAAACGGCGGGTTTAGGGGGTCAAACCCCACACCGTTCGGAAAACGTGGCCCTAAAGGCTTACAGCCATTCGTTCCGTAGCAAGTTCCTACCTGTTCTCGTAAAAGAAAACGACCCTTCCTTTTCGCTACTACCTCACCTTTCCTTTCCTTATCTCCTATGTACTAGTAGGAGGTCTCGGTTTAAATCAGACCGCGGCTTGACGACCAACGGCGTTTTTAGCGAATAATAAATCAGATTACACACAGACGACCCATCGGCCAAGGATGGTAAAGCTCAAATTGACATCTTCGATGTAGACAGAACCAACTGGATGAAACCAAAGATTTACTAAGGATTGTATTCTACTGCATCACCAAGAGTTTGTTTCTATGGCAAAGTGCAGAAATCAGTACATACACACCACTTCGAACCGCCAAATCAGGTATGTGCCATATTGCATAAGTCGGAAATGTCTGGACTAAGATAGTGATATGCATTACATGATGATTCAGTTTCAATCAAGGACAGTAATAGTACAGGGGAGGAAGAGGGGCGAGAAAAGATGGTGCGACAATATGGAGAAAGATTCTAAGAAGCACGAATGTAAGAGGCTGCTCAGAGAATGGTGCGGAAGGTGAGGTATTAGACACGAAGGAATATCGCGGCGATGGGAAGGGGGAGAGCCACTGGGAGTCGGTGCATGGGGAGAGGGAACAGAGCTATGCCGCATTATATGTGGATGGGAGGAGAGCCGTCGACTTGCATGAAGAGAGCGCCACTTAGGGAGTCAATCGGACCTTCTTCCTCTCGCGTTGATCCTCGTCGTCCACAGAGCTGGGCGTAGTCATATCATCATCCGCCTCAGCCTCCTCCCTACTCCGTCTCCTAGCAACTCGCTGGAGAGTCGGCGACGTGGGCGTCGTTGTGATCCTTTCAAGACCCTTCCTCTCTGGGGTTCTTAGTTCATCGTCGTCGTCGCTGGCTGGACGGATGTGAACAGCCGGCTGGTCCCGAGAATGAGTTCTCCTCGGTGCCGCAGGCAACGGCGCCTGTATCTTCTTCCTCGCATAAGTCTCCGCCGACTGTTTTGACGTTGGCCTAGCGGTGGTGGAGATCGGCTGCTGACCTGGGACCAGCGCAGGCATTTTGATTTCGACTATCTCGTCGTCATCGTCTTCTTCCTCTTCCTCCTCCTCGTCTTCACTCTCCACATCAACTGTGGCAGGCGGCAGTACAGGTCTGAGGTACCGCTGTTCAGCCTGTTTTTGCCCCTGTTGCTGTTTCGTCTTCTTCCTCGCAGCCTCGTGCTCGGCAGCTGCCCTCCTGGCTTCTGCCATCCCGCTGGCCCTCTCGCAGATCCGACACTGGCACTTGAACAAACCGGAGCACGCTTCCCTCCAAATCTGCGAGACCATTTCCCAGCAGTTGTTCCCAATGTGTTCCGCCGCGCGAGGGATATGTGGGATATGTGAGAGGTACCGTGTGGGGAGCGGCGGTGGCGAAGCTGGTGGGAGCATCTGTCTGTGAATCTGATTTTGAATATTGGCCTTCTTGGAAGGATGTGCATCGGCCACGGGAGACATCGGCGGTGTCGTGCCCTGCGTTGTGGCGCTCGCATTGCTTGTTGGTGGTGAGTCCCGATCTCGTTCTTCAGAGCTCAGGCTCCCATCGACACTGGCGATGGTTGGACTCGTACCGCTGTCATCATTGACGCTATTCCCGCTGCTGTAACAGTCCTCCCACTTATAATCTACGCCCCAGACCTGTATCGACCGCAACTCCGCGAGGATTGCCGCAGGGTGCAATTTAGTGACCTCCTTGCACACATCCTTCCCTGAGACCTGTGACTCGTAGATGAGTCGTTGGACGAGGTTCTCCATCGCTGGGAGGAGGATCTGTCGCATCGTACCCTCAAAGAGGAATTGCGCCCGATAAAACACACGGTTAGGTGGTTGGGGAGCTAGTACGGTCTTAAGTGTCGGTCGTTCCGCGAAGCGCTCGTCCTGGTCGTCCTGTGGTGCCGCCCCGTTGCTCACCATGTATGAGTTGACGGGGTGCCATGCAGGCTGAACCCGTTGCAGAACGGACTGATGGACCCTGGGCCCGTGATAGATGTCCATCGGCGAGATCCAACAGCCTTCCAAAATGCGATTCCGCACCCACCCTCCCAGTGCCATATCCATCACGTTGAACTCCTCAGCAGAGCTCAAACCTGGGTCGAAGTCCTCGTCGAACATGTCATCATCGTCCTCTTCCTCCTCATCCTGTAGGGCCAACGCGCGGTTGATGGCGTCCGGAGAAGCACCACCGTCCAGCATTTCTTGCAACGCGGCCTCGTTCATCGCGCTTTTCCCGCTCTGTACCGCTTCCTGCTCCCGTTCTGCCCTCAGCTCCTGTTTCAGCCGCATCTTCTCGCATGCGAGGGCCGACTCATGCAGCTCGTTGAAGTTCGTCTGACCCGCGAACCACGCCCGCTGCTCCACCTCGTACACCAGCTCCTTGACTAGACCGTCTCCGTCGCTCAGGAAGCCTTCGACGATCGGGCCGAACCAATATGGAAACTGGTGTCGGAACACGATCCCTTTCCATCGCAGCGCTTGAAGGAGCACCGAGTGCCGACACATACGACACGTCGCGACCGTCCCTGCGAACGCATCCTGGTCGTCGGCGGGGTAGATAGAGCGAACCTTGGGGTCGAAGATGGGTCGGCCGTCGATGTGCCGGTACCCATCCATATGACAGTCCTTGAGACAGACGCCGCAGACATTGGCGGGCTCGTGCTGCTGCAGGTGACAGAAGCCAACGTGTCCAAAGTAACGCGTCGAGGCGATACGGATGGCAGCGCCGACGTTGGTACTTCGTTGCGGGTAGTTGATAGCGCAGGGGACGCAGCAGCGAGACATGAGCTTAGCAAAGTCGGAGAAGAGGCGGGCGGGTGGAGCAGCGACTCCAGAGCCTCCATAAGTAGGAGTAGGGGCATCAAGGAGCCGTTCGGGATCGAACCAAGCATGACCAAGGTCCCAGAGTGAGTGAACATCGGCTACGAACCACAGAAAAGTGTCAAGTCAGACACAGGATCAACGCATAAATACAGTGAGACTCACCCATATCTCTCCAGTTCTTGCACGTCGCACGGATGATACGCATGGTGTTGGCGAAGAGTAAGAATTGCCATTTCGTTTGCTGCCACTCCCGTGCGCGCCAATAGACAATGGTGCGCTCGTCTCTCCTCTGTAGTTGCCAGACATAATGCAATATCTCTCTATTTTGGATGAAGATGATTATGAAAAAGATGTGGGTGAGTGACCGCGCATAACGTGAGCTCTGAACGCGTCTGTATCCTTACTCCATGATGCTCAACGGGAGGTCTGCCCATGAGAGTCTCTGAGCGACCTTGCCCTTGGTATGTCTCCCTTCTCGTTCAGACATGGCAGACTCGCTGTCGGAGACGAGGGTGACGGCCAGTAGAATATGGGACGTGGTGGCGGTGGGCGCTTGAGATTCTATTTTATGCGGATGGCACAGCAGGGGTCTAGATAACGTCGGTCCATGTCACGATCCATCGCTGGGAACCCAATCCTTTTTCAATCTCCGCTAAAATCAACTCCTCCGACTCCGGACCCGCCCGATGACGATGAAATGACTCGATAACGGACCGCGTAGAACGGACGGCAAGGTATAGCCTCTGCCGCAGCAACAACAATCAACAACGCTCCAGTTGTCTCGATATTCACTGCCTTTCCATTGCAGTCCCAATAAAAATCCTATTAGGAGTCCTCATGTCGGTCTGGCGATATTAGGCTGGTGAGGCGGGGCTCACCTTGTCGGCACAACGGCTGGCAATAACGGGTCATCTGTCCGACGGACGATTGTCGTAGGATAGCACTGGAGTCCGTGCTAGAAACAACGCTGGTTCTACATCCGGCCGAAAACACTACATACAGATCTTCCAGAAAGTTACACGGGTTCTACCGCTCGACGGCCTGTTTCCGTGATGCCAGGTTCTCTCGCCGATCAACACATTACTTGAGGCATTATCCTGCCAGTACATAGCCATCAAGGTATTGTGAAGAGGTGGTTGTAGTTTGATGGTTTGCGGGAATATCGCCACATGAATCTAAGCGCAGGGCGGCCCTACATAGCTCGACGAAGGAGGAGTGCCCATGGCTAGCTGGAAAGGTAAAGAGCCATGAAGCATCATGAGTTCTGAAGTCACAACACAATCCCTAAGCAAGGGCTGACGTTCCTATGATTCAGTCTTCCGATCAACCGTCTTCCCGACAGAGAAACTAGAACTGGCGCACAGTTGCGACCTTTGTCCTCTCATCTTCTAGATTTACACAAGAGCTATGGCCTATATAATTTATCGCATCAGATCGTCTATATTCACTGTCATTGCTGAAGTCATTTAAGCTATACCGCGATCCTAAAAACAGATAGCAAGATAGGAGTGTCTTTCGTAGTTGAACACTCAAGCCGGGTATATCGTACCCACTGCATAGCATCATATGTCTGTGCGACGGGACTTGTCCGAGAAGTGTGGAATATAGAATGATCAGCCTCGACAGGGCTAGAAACCATAAGGGCCTGTAGAACCCCGCAGCCAAGAAAATCGAATATCAACCCCATGAGCTGTGTATTATATCGTCAGCCAGCGATTACCCCAGACTTCCTCTCACTCTAGAATCTTTTTAAAGTCTAGCTATTCTCCCAGCTACCTTAATCTGTGCTCAGTCTCTCGTGAGTATGAGCTGTGTATCACATTAACCTTGATGTGCCTCTGACATCAACTCACTTCCCCCTCCTTCCCCCTCCATACCACCGGCGCTCTAGTCATCCAAGCAATACTATAGGATCCGGGGAGGTAAGAGGAGACCCAGGCGAGATTTACCGCCCACCATTCTCCGCTTGACGTGAGGTGAAGCTGCGACACATGAAGTTGAAGAAATCGCATCGAGATTGGTTCGTTTACCTGCTCTCTACCACCGAAAATAAAAGCTGAAAAAGCAATCTCACTTCGTTCATCAGGGAGGACAAGTCAATGTCGAAAAGCGCCCAGAGGAAGGAAGCTCAATTGGCTAAGCGGTTCTTCCCAATCCACAGCCTCCCGATAGAGATAACAACCCGTATCCTCGAGCACGTCATCTCGCCCGCGGATTGGTCGTTTGATCGATTGAGGACAATTGCGCTAGTCTCCAAGTCCTTCCTATCCCTCGTAATCTCCACTCCGACCCTTTGGGCAGTGGCCAGATACGATGGCTATAATCTCATTCATCCGATGATTGCACTCGAGAACTCGAAAGACGCACCTCTGACCGTGTTCATGGCGGGCGAACGGGAATATACAGGGGGCACATATGACGTGTGCCCTGCCCAAGAGTTCGTCGACCTGGCGTTTGAACACGTTCACCGGTGGCAGTCAGTCACATTCTGCACTCAACACACTGGAGCCGTCCTCCATTCACTCTCCACATCGAACACTCCACTGCTCCAGACACTCGCTATATGTCGGCATGATGAAGAAGGGCGACGGTGCTTCAGTCTTAGGGATGCGCCAAGACTACGGGAGTTGAGCCTAAGCGGAGCGATGATTATTGGGAGCACGAGCGTCTTGGCAGGGCTCCGAGACCTGAGCATATCCACTCTCGCGTCTGGTGATGACATGATCTCGTCGGAAACCATCCTCGCAGTCATCTCCTCTTGTTCGATGCTTGAACGTTTACAACTCAAAGCGATCGATCTCCGTCAACCCCCGCGGTTCGAGGGCGGCGCCACTTTCCAACAAGCCGCATACCATCTTCCACATCTTAAAACCCTCAATCTCCGTTCCCTCTCTTCGGCCGTCCTCCTGCCATTATGTGCTCTCATCCAAGCCGAACAACTTGCGACTGCATACGTAGAATGCTCAACAATCGACACAAGCATATCTCTCTTGCAAACGCTCTGCAGGTCGGAGGAAGGTCTCGCTCATCTGATCTCAGCTGGGCCTTTATGCTGCAACACGGAAACCGTCCAAATAACCGGCGGAGCCGGCCTGAACCGCTTCCGCTGCGTCCCTAAGACGTCAGCAGGCCTCACGCCAACTTCCTTAGATCTCTCTTTCATGGACGTATCCTTAACCACGGCATACGGAACTCTATCTAAAGTACTTCCTGGTACCCCGATAGACCTCATGATCACTCGCGACCTTCCATCATCTTCCGACACTCTGGCGGGCATGGATCTGGTTACGAGGATGGAGATTCGACCAGACTACCTTGGAGCCACGAACACCTTACGACAGTTGGCAACACCGAGATCCTGTGGTCGCGATGACAGCTATCGATGGCTGTGCCCCAACCTGGAACATTTATCCATATCGTCAGACGCGTATAAGAACAATGACGAACTTCTACGGTTCCTTTACGATCGATACGGAACGGGAGACGAGTCGTGCACTCCTCCCGGAGCTTACACGAAGAAGGATATGGAGGGCTTGAGAACCTTACTAGCACCTTTGAAGTCTCTAACGATCTTAAATTCTAGTATGGGCGGTGCATGTTCGAGCAAGGTCCTGACGGAAGCTGCCAACATCATATTCCCTTCCGGAAACGATTATACTACGGCTATGACCGTTGGGAGGAACGGAATACAGATCATTGTGGGAGAAGCACAGGTCTGTGGTGACGGACTCTGGGCTGTTAGAGGCTGCATCCACCTTATGGATCATGCTGTAATTTCCATCCTCGATTGGAGTGTTTTACCCTTCAAGTTCGTCTGGGGAGTCTTTCGGAATGACTGGTTAGTACCTTATAGACCTAGGGACTCATCTTACGCCATCGTCAAAGCCTGCGTCGTCCTTTTCTTGATTTTATTCCCATTCCGTGAAATATCGTTGCGGCGCTTCATTCTAAGATTTCAGTATGACCTCCCATTCCTCATCGCCCAGCTTTGGACCAGTTTTTCTCTTTTTGTTACCTAGGTCTTGATGGACATGTTGTGTTGATGTTGTTCTAGCCGAAGCCAAATGAATACGAATCATCCCCAAATCAAGATGACGTTTGTAACAGTTAAATCAATCAAACAATTAGACGCGGAGCAAAGGACTTATGCTCCTTTGGGAACGAGTGGCTGAGTCAATAGTCCGTGTGTCTCACGCAAAACACGCGGTGCCGGAATTCGACCTCATCTCCAACAGTCACCGCACAACCATTCAAACTGCCTCGCAAACCAACACTCGCTCGGTTCGTTGCTCAATCGGTGACACAGCCGATGAGTAAAGCGGAAATTGCCTCTTGGCTCTCGTCTGCTCGAGACTTTGACGACGACACGACAAACACGGACGCAGATGGCTCTACAACGACGGCCCAAGCAGACACTCCAGAACAAAATTGGGATGCATTCATCAAGGTTGCAAAATCGGTGCTTCTGTCTAGCAAGACCAAACCGAGAGTGGAGTTCTTACATGAGAAAATACAGGTGCTCGCTACGAGAGGAGGTGCGTCTGGACAGTCTGCATCAACAGATTTCATGGTCATTACTCACTATGATTGCAGATCTCTCATTATCACAGATAATGGATCTGTTAGGAATATTACGTCTTACTTATCCACGATATATCGACGCACGCTCTCGTGATGCCGTGCTGACAGTTCTGGAGGCATTCGTGAAGCGGGACGAGCGAAGGAACGGAGAGGCGGACGGAGAGAAGCTTGGCGTGACAGAGCAGATACTTGGCTGGCTGCGTACCGAAACACAAAGGATATGTGCTGCTGTCGGGTAAGGGGATTTGAATATTCTCATGAGTCAATGTTGAGCGCCTATTCCGACAGTTCGACGGCAACGGCCAATCATTTCACGCTCCTCACATGGTGCTGTGCTCTTTATGCCGCGCAATTGGAGCACAACGCGGTGTTCCCCGAGTCGCCACATTGGAGCGTGACTCTGACGGTCATGGCGATGCTCCTGGATTCGATACTAAACGAAGAGAGCAACGCAAGACCGTCTCTTCGCAAAAGCGCCTTAGTGCACACAAGGAGAGCCATTCGTGATGTGCGTACTGAAGGCGAATACCATAATTGCATAAACTAACCCAAACAAATATCTCTTGCTCAGAGTTCGACACAGATACCCCGCATTTTCACGACGTTGCTCTCAGTAGCTAAATCATCCGCAACACCTACCTTGTATGCACCTCTGCTAGGGGTGAGCGTGAGCGTGTCGATCAGGCTGAAAGGGTCGAAGGACGCTTCCTCCCAAGGTCATGCATATGTGGAAACTGCCAAGGTGGGTTCGTTGAAGTCAACTGAGAGACTTGAGACTCGGACTCATCGTATCATGCTGTTTTTTCAGGCTAATCTGCTGCACTATTACGATGAAATTCTCCTGTCAAACCAAGCTGCCGTCCCAGATCATTCGTTTGTGGGAATTCTCAATGTTCATACGATCTCTTTGACCTTCTCCTGATTTACCGTCCAGAAAGCACTAGATGAGTTTATCACCACGTTCGTCACGACCGCTGACCTTGGTGCGACTGTGATCCCCGCCATCGAACAAGCACTATCACACGGCAAGGGGACGTCTGTTCGAGGTGAGTAGGAGAACCATGCAGCTATCAAGTTAGGACCAAGCTGACGGAATGTCTCAAAGCTGTGGGCCTCTTCTTCAAGGCATTCTCCCGGACCGTCCCAAACGATGTATTCAAACGTCTTCAAGGGCCGATTCTCAATGGCGCCAAATCTGCGAACCCGGGTCTTCGAAAGGAATATATATCCCTATTCTTTATCATCGCAGAGAAGGGTGAAGATGGTGCGGCGACCGCAAGCCTGAGCTCAGAGATCTTGGGACTCCTCAGAGCCGGCAAGACATCTGGGCCTGAGCACCGAGCAACGCTGTACAGCATGCTCGCCTCGTTGAAGCCCTCGACGGCTGTCTCTCCCGATATCGTGGCCGCCTCCATCCCGCTCTTGGTGAAAGAGACGAACGAAACTGTCATTTCAGCCATCGAAACGGCTGTGGTCACACATCTCACGTACATGGTCACAAACGGCTCTGCACTGTCTTCAGACGCCTCGTCGGCAATCTCTAAGGAGATGGCCAGTCTCAAGGTCGGGGTTCGACAGGCCCTATCAAACATCACTGGATCGGCCTTCTTCCCATCCTCAGACTTCACAGAGAACGGTACGCCTTCGCCCGGAACAGTGTCTTTCCTAAAAGCATTCAGCAAGTCCATCGCACCTGGGCTACTGACGCACCTGAAGACTGTGGCAGCATCACCACTAACCGCGATTGCCGGCCCCGCGGAAGGGTTCATTGCCGTGGCCGTTACGTTGAAGTGGCCGGAACTCCCGTCTTTCAAGGAAACGCTTCTGAAGAGTCCCGTCATGCAAACCATCCCCACCTCGTCAGCCACAAAGCCGCACTTTATTTTCTCAGAAAAGGTGTACCATAAGTTGACCACTACAAGGGAGGAGATGTGGCTGATCCGGGCTGTAGAAGGGATCGCTATGCACTATCGAACTGAGTTGGAAAAGAATGAGACCTTCAGGTGACATCATATTAAGCCGCTGACTGTACGATTATCTGCTTACCCATGGTATCCTTGGTACAGGATGCAACTTGGCGCGGTATATATCCACATCATCTGCCAGTCGCCTCAAATTGAGACTAGGAAAGCTGCGCTACAATCGCTGGAGTCCATCAACGCGCAATATCCACAACTTCTACATCGGGCCCTTCGAGACGCTTTGAACGTGCATCTCGCTCGTGCTGCGGTGGGCACCGAAGAGGATGCAGACCAGGTTTCGTTGAGACGCAGCAGGATCGCAAATATGTTCACCGCTTTGGCTTCCTTCTCTGATTCTACGGGCATGGCTGAACGGGGCGAGCTTGTGACAGAGTTGATTATCCTGGCGCATCACGTATCGGCATGCAAGCCTCTTTCCCTTTACTCCTGTTGGTTGAATATATTGATGATATCCTCACTTCTTCAGCGGACAATCCACGACAGCTTTGGATTGAGTTGGTGCGAAAAGCCGGCCTGAATCCTCCGGATCTTCTTTCAAGTAGTCTGCAGCGTCTCTTGCATTTGGTTTGGGAGACGTCTTTACTTGTCTGTCAAA
>WSTV01000275.1:12854-27311 GCA_019632285.1 Tulasnella sp. 332 | reverse complement strand
ATACAGCATCTGGAAAACTCCCGAGGGCACAGCGTTTACCGACGGTGGGTCTCCCATGTTAGCGGCATTAGTGGCATCGTTCATGACGGGTTTAGGACAGTGCTCTCCAAAAAGAAGCCTGCGATAGGACCAGCGCCCTCAAAAGGGAAGGATCGGGAAATCGAAAAATGGGAAACGGATCTGCGGAAGAAGCTTGAAGCTAAGAAAGCTGCTGCCCCTGTCACACTGTCAAAGCACGATAAGGCGGCTATTGATGCGCAGCTAGCGAAGGAGTCCGACATAAGGCGTCAGGTCGATGGAATTCAGAGTCGACTCCACCGTGGGCTAGAACTTATCCGATCTCTGGTGGCTGCTAATGTGGATGAGTTCCAGCCACATATTGCCTCCTTGGCCATACTTCTCCTGGAGAGTGTATTGTCACGAGCCTACGCATTTGTTGACTCTCGCGCTTATGACACTTATCTGGTATGTATGTAGCTAGTCACAGTTTCAGTGGTAGCTGATAACCGCCTGCGCCGCAGGATCTCGGAAAATGCTGTTCCAATCGATTGCAAGGCTTCAATACGTGGATCGGGGTTGCGACCTTGCGAAGCTATGAGATTTCTGTGGTACCAGAAGAACTGAAGGAAGAGGCGCTAGACGGTATGACTTCCATCCAACGGAAACGACATTCAAGGGCTGACTGGTGTTTCAGGCCTTGTTATCCGTGTCCTCTATCGTTTGAGGTCTTTGTCGGAGCAGGCAGTTTTTGACGCAGCGACATACTCCTACCTGTCCCCGCTGCTAACGTTTGTCATACGCAATGGTGGGGTCGGGACGACGGAGCCGGAGGCTATTCTGGAGCAGGCAGCTTTGGCATTGAGTATCGCGAGTTTCCATAGCGGCGCATGTGAGTGGCCAAGCCAAGTACTGCCGCGAATAACACATTGACTCCAGCGCATATAGGCTCGGCGACAGGCTATCCTCGCCAGGATATTGCTCGGTCGTTGATCATTGCGGCTGGTCGTTACTCCCAAATCTCAAAAGAAGCATCATCATCACTGGCCACGCTCGCTCAAGCCATTCACAATAATGCGACTCCTTCTGACATCGAATGTTTCATACATGCCACGTTGGCGCAAGAGGCTTATGTACGGACCGCTTGCTTGCAGGCGATGCAAGTCCGTCTTTTGTTCTTCTGAGATATCTCAAGCGGATCTGACGAAATTGATTAGCCATTCGATATCACGGATTTGGACTGGAGCCCTGAGTTGTGGCTTGCGTGTCATGACGACGACGAGCATAACTCACAATTAGCGAACCAGATCTGGGATGATAATGGGCTTGACGTGGTAGAATCATATGGCCGAGACCTTCTTCCGTTTCTCAGTGAGTTCCGTTTGCTTTAGATATTCGGGACGTCTGTCATAGAGCGCTTATCACAGCATAGGCCATCATCACGAATACGTCCGCCGCAGCGCATCCAAAGCCATCGCAGCTAGCGCAGAGGCGCTCCCAACGACTGTTGGACCCGTCATAGCCATGCTCCGCGCAACTTGGAAAGAAAAGGTGTGTGTAGCTCCCAGCTCTTTTGTACTGCGCCTGATACCGGTGTGACAGGCTAAATCACTTGGACCAAAACTGGACGAATTTGTGAGTGACGGGAGATATCAAACCTTCCTCATTTACTGAAGCCTGCTCCAGGGCATTGTGATAGACGAGACTATCGGCCTGACAGATCCTTGGGAAGCGCGCGTTGCTCTCGCAGAAACCTTCCAACAGCTGGCCCCTGTCATGGACCCTGACGCGGTTATTACGTTCATCACCTTCTTGATCAACGACAAAGCGCTCAACGACAGAAACTCAAGTGTTCGACGCGCAATCCTTGCGGCAGGCGTAGAAGTTGTTGATGTGAAAGGGAAGGAAGGTCTACCCAAGATCATATCCACCTTCGAATCCTACCTCAAGAAATCTTCCGGGAAAGGCGGTTCAGATGTCACGAAAGAAGCGGTTGTTGTCATGTTTGGTCGTGCGGCAAGACACCTGGACGCCACAGATCCCAGGATCAAGGTCGTCGTAAATCGATTGGTGGACGCCATGAACACCCCATCCGAAGCGGTCCAAAGCGCTGCGGCGGATTGCTTGCCTCCCCTTGTCGCCTTGGTCAGCGATCAAGGCCCTCGACTAGTTGAAAGGCTGCTGTCTGACCTGGGAAAGACAAACAAGTATCACGAACGACGTGGCGCAGCTTACGCACTGGCGGGGGTTGTCAAGGGTCTTGGATTGGCAACTTTCCAAGAGTTTGACATCATGGGTCGTGTTAGAGGTTCCTTGGACGAGAAAAATCGGTTCGAGTCCAAACAGGGTGCTCTGTTTGCCATCGAGATATTGTCAAAGACTCTCAGGAGACTATTCGAGCCGTACGCGATCGAGCTTTTGTCAGTTCTTATTGCCTCTTTTGGAGATTCCAGTCCAGAGGTACGCGATGCGACGCAGGACACTTGTAAGATGATCATGGCAAATATGTCTGGGTGAGTGTTTTTTGGATCGACTTGAAGAGTGAGTTTCCTAATCGATGTGCAGGTATGGAGTTAAACGCATCCTTCCGACCCTACTTGATGGACTGGACGAGAAGCAGTGGAGATCAAAGAAGGGGTCGATTGAGCTCCTGGGGACCATGGCATTTTGTGCGCCACGCCAACTGTCCACTTCGCTACCAACTGTTATACCCAGGTCTGTGGGCCAAGTACCAGAATAGGGTCGGGATTGCTCACGAAATCTCGCTTCTCTGCATCCTAAAGGCTGTCTGAGGTTCTCAATGACTCCCATGCACAAGTCCGTGCCGCCGCAAACAAGAGCCTTCAACAATTTGGGGAAGTCATCAGTAATCCTGAGATTCGGGAAATGGTTCCGGTCTTGATGGACGCCCTGGTCGACCCAGATAAGACGCCGGCGGGATTGAACGCCTTACTTCAAACAACATTTGTACACATAATTGACACTCCCTCCCTCGCTATAGTAAGTCACATAGGTTCGGGTGAAATGCGGTATCTGACACAACCTGCACATCATAGGTCGTGCCAATTATAGAAAAGGGTCTGAGGACGCGCAGCGCAGACGTCAAGCGAAAAGCTGTCCAGATTGTAGGCAACCTCGCCGCTCTAACGGATCCGAAAGATTTCATCCCACATCTTGATTTGCTCCTCCCTCTTGTCCACCAAGTCCTCACTGATCCCGTTCCTGAGGCAAGAGCGGCGGCTGCGAAGTCACTGGGTGGTCTGGTGGAGCGGCTTGGAGAACCTACGTTCCCGGATCTTATCACCAGTCTGCTCCGGACCTTGAAGAGCGAAAACTCCGCTGTAGATCGTCAAGGCGCTGCCCAAGGCTTGAGTGAGGTCCTATCCGGACTGGGGATGGAGAGAATGGAAGGTCTGCTCCCTGAGATCATTGAAAACGCCCATAGCTCCCGATCATTCGTTCGAGAGGGCTTCATGTCCTTACTTGTCTATCTGCCAGTAACATTCGGCCAACGTTTTACTCCATACCTCTCCAGGATTATACGGCCTATCCTTGATGGCCTGTCTGACCTCGAGGAGATGGTCCGCACTGCTTCCATGAAAGCCGGTCGAATGGTTATCAACCACTACAGTAACAAGGCGGCTGATTTGCTTTTACCCGAGTTACTAACTGCAATGTTCAGCGAATCAGCCCGTATCAGAGTGAGTTCGGTTGGTGACTGAGCGCATATCCCTTGATGACATCATTCTACCAGTTGTCATCTGTCACTCTCATCGGAGAGCTTCTGTTCAAACTATCCGGTATCAGTGGACAAGTGGAACTGGAGGACGACGAAGATCGCCATGGAGCCGACGCTTCGCGCAGGGCGCTGGCGGATGTCTTGGGCAAGGATCGTCGTGACCGCGTCCTGGCTGCCATTTATCTCATCCGACAAGACTCGGTGAATACCATTAGACAGGCTTCCTTGCATATTTGGAAGGCATTGGTCAACAATACCCCCAGAACAGGTATGCCCCAATCAATATGGAAGCCAACGTCGTCACTGACGCAATTTCGTTTAGTACGAGATGTGCTTGCTTCGCTCGTCAACCAGATAATAGATCTCCTGGCCAGTTCAGGCCCTGATCAACAGGAGGTTCGTATGAACGTACTGCTCCGTCATGCCATCGTTTGACGCGCCACATAGATCGCGGCGGCAACAATGGGTGAACTTTGCCGCAAGCTCGGCGACAAGATCATCGGCGACATTATTCCTATGATAAAGGGGGCGTCAGAGTCCCAAAGTGCTCAAACTCGTGAGGGAGCGTGCATGGCGATCAGTGAGGTCATGTCAGTATTATTGACCAAAATAACTTGTACAATAGCTGATGTATTCCATTTGGTTCAGCGAAAATGCTAACGAGAACGCTCAAGAGGACTATGAGGACCAGATCATCGCGATTGTGCGGGTGTGTTTGGTGGATGATTCGGCCGAAGTGCGAGCGGCAGCTGCCATGGCCTTCGATGCTTTACAACAGCATTATGGCAACAAGGCTATTGATCAGACTATACCAACGCTTCTTGAGGCCCTTCGCCAACCAGGGGCCGGTTCAGGCGCTGCTCTGCAAGCATTGAAGGAGATCATGACGGTAAGCGAGAATGGATGGCCGGTCGAGCGCGCAGCTGATGCAAAGATGCCTCCACAGGTCAGAGCTAGCTCGGTGTTCCCTGTCCTGATCCCAACCCTTATTATCAGGCCTATCACTGCCTTCAATGCGAGAGCTCTGAGCCAGCTTGTCGTCGTGGCGGGAAATGCCCTAAGCAAGCGCCTGAACCAGATACTGCAGGCTATCGCGCACTCGATGGAGACAGAGAAGGACGAAGAGGTTCAGGAGGCGGTTTCAGAAGCAGCTCAGAATCTGCTAGAGTCAGTTGCCGACGCAGAAGGCCTCAATACACTTATGCTTATTCTGCTCGAGTGGTAAGTCCTCTTTATTCATAACGCAGAGCAGATCGCTCAATTGTGCAAATTTAGGGCGAAGGACCCCGTACCGCGGAGACGTGTGTCCGCCCTCCAGCTCTTTGGCATTTTCTGTCAAGCCACAGACCTAGACTTCGAGTTGTATCGCGTGGATTGGATCCGAACCCTCGTCAGCCTCATGGACGACAGGCAAGCTGATGTTGTTGCGACTGCCGCGATGACCTTGGAGGCGTTTACAAGTACCATCGAGAAAGAAGACATGGAGGGTCTTGTTGGCACGTTACGACGGACGATCGAGTCGACTGGTGCCCCTGGGCGCCATGTTCCCGGGTTCTGTATCCCGAAAGCCATTTCACCGATGCTGCCTATCATTCTAGCCGGGTTAACGTCAGGTACACCGGATCAACGAGAGCAGGCTGCATTAGCGATTGGTGACCTCGTGGAAAGGACGGACGAATCAGCGATCAAGCCTCACGTCACCCCACTTACAGGTGCTCTCATCCGAGTCATTACTCAGGCCATCACCTTACCTGCTGGGGTCAAAACCGCCATCCTGCTGGCTCTAACAACAATGCTAGACCTAATACCAACCTTTGTAAAACCTTTCTTCCCTCAGCTACAGCGGACATTCTGCAAATCGGTTGTCGATGGAAGCAGCCTAGTGGTTCGGAACCAAGCGGCCAAGGCACTTGGATCATTATTCAAGTCCCAAACAAGGGTTGATCCACTGATAACAGAGCTGGTTGCCGCGATACGGTCCAGCGAAGACTCTGTCGGTGCTTCTGTGGCTACAGCCCTAGCCCACGTGGTCACTAACGCTAGAGAGCATGTCAGCGCAGTTAGCAAACGGGCACTAAGCGAAATTATAGATGAGGCTTTCTCGGAAGCGCATGAAGGTCAGCAACAAACCATGCATCCACTTCATTTACAAACCAACTTCCTCTTGCAAACCAGATTCTTTCTATTCCGCCATGGGCCAACTCTTTGCCGCACTTGCATCCGACCCCGATGCGGTGAAAGCGCTTGTCGAGTGAGTAAACTATAGATCAGCTTTCGGCTGAGTCTCATTGTCTTTTGTGATGCTTCAGGAGTCGCCTCGTTGCAGGCAGACGGCCTCATGCGCTCAGCAGCCACATGCTGTACGTGTCGACACTCCATTAACTAAGCCCGCTTTCTGACCATTCTTTGACGGGGATAGGGCCGAAGCCACGGCTCACTCGCCGCAAGTCTTCTATACTTTGCATTGCGTACTACCGATGGTACGACAAGTCTTGGCGTGCGTCAGCTCTGACACACCTTCTATATCTCGTCCTGCAAGAGAAGCAAGAGAAACACTCAAAACACAGCCACCTTGGGTTGATGATGAAGCGGTTCAGGCGGTGTTCTAAATATCTCCACGTTATATCAAGAATGTATATTCTGTTAGTCTGATCGGGAGAATGACATGCTTTTGTACGGGATTCTTATACCAGCAATGCTAGGTATGCGGTGGGACGAGGGGGATCCAACTCCCACGCGGACATTTGCATATCATTGCGAGCTTATATCCATCCATTTCTATGCCGCAATATCTCATCGTTGGTGCTGGAGTCTTCGGCTTGTCCACAGCGTACCACTTGCTGCTGGACGGCGCAAAGGATGTCACCGTAGTAGACAGGTCCACGACGTTGCCCGCGCCAGGTAAGTCGATGTATAGTCTACACGCCTCCTCATCAATGAAGATAACAACCTTTAGACGCTGCCTCGACGGACATCAACCGGATCGTTCGGTAGGTGCTTGATGCTAAAGGCGTTGCTGCTACTCATTCGATCCACGTGCTCCTCATGTGAGGTAGATCGTCATACGGAGAACCTTTGTATAGCAAGTTAGGGCAGGAAGCAATCACGTTGTGGAAGAAAGATTTCCCTGGTATCTATCGCGAGTGAGTCAACTCGGATTCTGAATCCATCCACATCTGACAAGCTTCTCTTGACGGGTGGGTGACGTAGGTCCGGTCTACTTTTCTTGGGAAACACTAAGTATGTGTCAGCCTCGCAAGCAAATGACATCGCAATTGGCGTGACCGTCATCCCGGTCCCTAATGCGGCAGCCATGAGAGGTGTTATTCCAAAACATATTCAACTCGGGAGTATCATTGACAGCTCCTTGCAGGGGTATATCACCCCAGACGGTGGCTGGGCGGATGCCGAAGGTGGAATGACAGCCCTGCTCAAGAAAGTCATCGATCTCGGAGGACACATCCGCACCGGGACAAAGGTCGAATCCCTCCTCATCGATACGCAAAGCACCGTCGTCGGCGTTGTTGTAAATGGCGGCGAGGAGATCCGAGCGGACAAAACGATCTTGGCCACAGGATCCTGGACCGCGTCCATCTTCCCTGAGTCACGCTTCGGATTATCGGATAGGCTCGTCGCCACTGGTCAATCTATAGCCTGCATCCAACTTGATGAGATTGAAGCCGAGAGATTCAAGGTATGTGACCATCGCTGCCTTTTGCTTCCAAGTTCTCCCTTCTTGATTCTGATTCCGCCTTTAAGGATATTCCTGTCTCACTTAACATCGAGACAGGCTTCTATATGTTCCCACCAAACCCGGACCGACTCATAAAAGTTGCAATACACGACGGAGGGTATGTCAACTACGCATCTTCAGAGGATCCGAGTTCAATCACGCCTGTGTCGACCCCGAGGACCGTTTCGAACTACGGTAAAGCCGGCCTGGCGATCCCCGTATCGATGGCCTCGCGGCTCAGACAACATCTGGTCGCCATGTATCCTGAACTGGATCGACCATTTTGCAAGACTCGTCTCTGCTGGTGAGGTTACCCGTCGTTGCTTGTTATCCTCATACTGATGTGTCTGGGTAGGTACTCTGACACTCCTGGTATCTCTCACACCTCGACTAGTGCTAATAATTAATGCTAATTCAAGACCTCAACACTCAGACGGGGACTGGTTGATCGATGAGCATCCAGACTTCAAGAACTTAATACTAGCCACAGGGGGTAGCGGTCATGCATACAAGGTGAGCCTCCTCTGCGTGCAGCATACGCATTGAGAACGCTCGAACTGATACACAAGAACTAGTTCCTTCCCGTTTTGGGTCGTCTAGTTGTACAGAAGATACGAGGGACCTTGTCACCCGATGCGGCAGAGAAATTTGCGTTCAAACGGAGCTGGGACGCGAAGCCGGACGACAGTCGACCAGGACGCGAGGTCAAGGTCATCAATCCAAACGAGTTGACGTTATAATATTACGGGAAATGCAATTAGAATTTGAAGGGGAAGGGTTGGAAAAACAGCTCCGCCAAAGCAAAAACGACAGCATGAAGCCCCAGACCTACGGTCCCGTGACCGAGATCACCATCTTTTGTTTTTTGTTTGAAATCTCCAATACACTTTCATCGATTTCCCACCCACTCGTGCCATGACTTGACCTCGGATGGTATCCGACCTTCGTGATACGGCCGCAGGCCGCCTTGAGGAATTTTGCGTGCCAGTGCTTCCACGAACAGTTGCGCACATCGTGCGTTGTTCAGGAGAGGGAAACCAAAGTCAACAGCATTCCTACATAATCGTACGTCTTTCTCAGCATTGCGGTTCCAAAACGAAGGATAGTGAAGTCAATGCACCTTCGAGCAACATAGTCTTCATCCAGAGCATTACGAGCCTTTGCCCGGCCCAGGTTGAAGACCATTTGGATATCGTATTCATCGAACACCTCGCGCAGCTTCCGCTTGTCTTTGGTAGGGAAGAAGATCTTCTGGCACTTGACGTACTGTAGATCGTTGAGGAATTGCTCCACGAGAGGCGACGAACAGTAGAGCTTGAAGCCCAAGTCAATCAAGCCCTTCGCCACCGTCTTCATTTCTGGTTTAGTGACATCACCTCCAATGAGGACGCCAGAATTGGGTTTGGGGACTTTGAATCCAGTCGTGCTCAGTAAGGAGGCCCAGTAAGCCTCGTGGATGTCTTTCCCGAAGGACGCGACCTCTCCGGTACTGGCCATTTCTTTGAGAAACCATGACGTCAGCGACTTCAAAGGATGAGTTAGGATAATAGTGCATGCTCACCGACACCCAAGAAAGGGTCTGCTCCTGGCAAACGCGTCCATGAGAACTGCGATGCCTTAATGGCATAGTAATCCCTTTGAATCGCCATGAGATCAACGGGTTCGGGCACGTTGCGTCCAGCAATGGCCGCGGCGGCGATCTCGATGAAGTTGTGTCCCAAGACCTTGGAAACGAAGGGGAATGATCGAGATGCGCGCAAGTTGCACTCGATGACCTTGAGCTCCGCTTCCGCTCCATCCTCGGCGGGTTTCCGAATGACCTGCATGTTGAACGGACCAGAGATCTCAAACGCCTTGGCGACCTTCTCGGCGATGACCTTGAGTCGCGCCATGTCTGTGCTGTCCAGTGAGAAAGGTGGCAGCACGAGCGTCGCATCGCCCGAGTGGACACCGGCGTTCTCTACGTGCTCCGAGATGGCATGGACCAGTAGTTTCCCTTGGTATCCTACGGCGTCAACGTCGATCTCCTGAGCGTTGTCGATGAATTTGGTGATGACGACTGGGTGAAGCGGCGAGACGGAAGCGGCGGCTGAGAGATTATACTGGAGAGTAGCCTCTTCATGGACGACGTTCATCGCAGCTCCTGAGAGGACGTACGAGGGCCGGATCAAGACGGGATATCTTTGAAAATAATCATAAGTATCCAAGATGAATGAGACCACGTCCTCACGACTTACCCAACTTTGTTCGCGAACTCTTTAGCCGCCTCAACGGATGTGGCCTCAGTCCATGCGGGCTGATCGACCCCAATGCTGTCAAGAACAGAAGAGAATTTATGCCGGTCTTCGGCTGTATCGATCATCGCCGGATCTGTACCGAGAACGGTGACGCCGCTGTTCTTGAGGCGAAGCGCGATGTTCTGCGGTAGCTGACCTGCAGGGTAGAAAAAAATGTTAGGAACAGCTAGAGGGCGTTGCACGAATGGAGACGAACGAACCTCCGACGCTGACGACCACACCCGATGACTGCTCAAGCTCATAGATATCCATGACGCGCTCCCAACCGAGCTCCTCAAAGTACATGCGATCCGCCTCATCATAATCCGTAGAGACGGTCTCCGGATTATAATTGACCATGATCGTCTTCTGACCCATATCGCGCAACGTCCTTGCGCACGTCACAGCGCACCAATCGAACTCCACACTGCTCCCGATCCGATACACGCCGCTACCAAGGACCATAGTACCTTGATCGTCGAACTCGACGTCGTGTTCGGATGCATTGTATGTGGTATAGAGGTAGTTGGTGTGTGCTGGGAATTCGGCGGCGAGGGTGTCGATCCGCTTGACGAAGGGAGTGATGCCGAGGGATTTGCGGTGTGCGCGAACGACGTCTTCCGGTTGGGAGGTGAGGCTGGCGATCTGGATGTCTGAGAAGCCGTATTTCTTGGCTTGAAGCATGAGTCCGTAGTCGACCGCTTCGATAGATCCTGCGGCTTTGAGGGCACGACTGGTTTGTACGATATTGTCGAGCTTGTAGAGGAACCACTGTAATTCGTTCAAAAAAAAATTGAGCTGACGCTATCCCTAGCAAGAAGAGAAAGAGAAAGAACTAAACTGACCTTGTCAATCTTCGTAATGTCATGTATCCTATCCACAGAATAATCCTCGTTGTACATGGCATGTGCGACAGCGAACAACCTCGTATCCGTCGGCACTGCCAACGCATGATCCAGATCCTTGGGCTTATGCATCTGATACGCCTCAAAGCCAGCATACCTCGGATCCACCATCCGGATGGCTTTTTGGATGCTCTCCTCGAACGTCCTTCCAATCGCCATGACCTCCCCGACGCTCTTCATGGCGGATCCGATCTCGCGCTTGACCTCAGTGGAGAATTTTGCCAGATCCCATTTCGGGATCTTTGTGACGATGTAGTCGAGTGAGGGTTCAAAGCAGGCGGTGGTGGTCTTGGTGACGGCGTTGGGTAGTTCTGGGAGAGTGTGGCCGAGGGCGATTTTAGCGGCGGTGTATGCTAGCGGATATCCGGTTGCTTTTGATGCGAGGGCGCTAGTGCGAGTGAATCAGTGTGAGACCGGGCGGAATTGAGTGAGACCCGAAGTCTTACTCACCTAGAACGACTCAGACTATAATCGTCGCAGAGAGTCATATATCTTGAGCACTTCCTTTCGCTCTTGAAGGGGAGATGGGGACGACTCACCGAGCGTTCACCTCAATGACGCAATACTCTCTGGATGCTGGGTTCAATGCATACTGGATATTGCACTCGCCAACGACGCCAAGATGCCGGATTGTCTTGATGGCCGCGGACCGAAGCATATGGTATTCGTCGTCGGGTAAAGTCTGTGACGGGGCAACCACGATAGAGTCTCCAGTGTGTGTTCCAAGGGGATCTACAAAAAGCAGCGTCAGCAAGAAGTCACGGAGCTCCACAAGTATTAACCTTACCAAAGTTCTCCATATTACAACATATAATGGTGTTCTAAAAAAAGAGCAATCCATTAGCAATGTTGGCACAAAGCGAGAGCACCCTACCCACTTACATCCGCTCCGTCCCTGACAACCTCGTATTCCAACTCTTTCCATCCCTTCATACTCCGCTCGATCAAAAGTTGTGGGCTGAGACTCAATCCTTTGGCCGATAAATCGCGTAGCTCGTCTGGGTCGTCCGCGAATCCACTGCCCAACCCACCCAACGTATATGCTGCCCGCACGATAACAGGGTAGCCAATCTTCTCGGCTGCTTGGAGCGCGTTGTTCACCGACGAGACAGCCGTTGATTGAGCTACAGGGATATCGATCTCTGTCAAGGGGAAGAACGCGTTAATATTTGGGTCACGAGTTAAGGTAAGACGTGATAAGGGCACCTTTTAGAGCCTTGACGAATAATTCACGGTCCTCGCTGACCTCAAGCGTCCTGATAGGCGTCCCAAGCACTTTGACGCCCAGACGCTCTAGGACGCCCATTCGATCCAGCGCAATGCCGACATTGAGTGCGCTCTGGCCTCCAAACGTGAGTAAGATTCCATCCGGTCGTTCCTTCTCCAGCACGTAAGCGACGTAATCGGTGGTGATGGGAAGGAAGTAGACCTCGTGGGCCAGCTGATGGGACGTCTGCCATGTCGCGATGTTTGGGTTTATGAGGACGGCATCGACCCCTTCCTCCTTGAGCGCCTTGAGAGCTTGAGATCCGGAGTAGTCAAACTCGCCGGCCTGTCCAATGCTAAGACCGCCACTTCCCACTACGACGACCTTTCGGACGTCTGGACGCGGTAACTTGGGTAGGACTTTGGCTGATATGCGACGAGCGAGCTCGGATGGTGATGAGAGGACGTGCTCATCGCTCGCTGGTACATACGAGCCTACCGCTGGCGCTGCGACCGCTCGAACAACTGGGCTAGGAGCTGAGAATCGGCTGGGATGATGGATATGGAGGCATCGTCGTGAAGCTGGTTGTCGCGCGAGGGGTGAACGGAGGGGGGCTAGAGAGATAAACCGAGACATATGAAAGCTCCAAGACCGGCTGAAGAGCCCAGAAGATTTTGATTTGGAGGTGCTATATGTAGACAAGGACAAGATGGAGTGACTGTAGAGAAGGAAGGATGATGTCTCTCTGATGCAATTTTAATATGGCCCACAAGAATTCTGGTCCCAGTCCCGACCCCGTGTTTGGTGTCGGCCTTTCGGATATCTCCTGCTGGACCCTTCACCTTGACGTCTTCCAAAGAAAATTTAATGAGCTCGAGTAGCCACCCATCCTCTTGACCGTCGCAGCTAACAGTCCACATTGCTTGCGTCGATATCAAGTGAAATCCCATCACTGTGAGCCCAATCTGCTCTATATCGTGCCACCATGGGCACTGGTATCATCCATTCAAGACCATGGCAAGTCCTTTCAACGAACATTCAATCTTGGACTTAATACTCTGGTTGGCCGCCTTTGAGAATCGTCCATCGGAGATTCAACTCACCCTCGACTTCAGACTAGAAAGTTGGTTTCACTTGACGTGGCCTATCACAGACGTCGACAGTTATATTTGAGAAACGGTGTTGAGGCGATGGCATACAACATGGATAACGGAGAGATCCAATATGCACGGAGATCCCAACAGCAGCCGTTCTGGAAGAAATCAAAACAATAGACAGAAATTTGATGCATTACAGTGAGAGAAAAAAGGATGATCACTTGATGAACCGCACGCTTCCAAAGAAACCGCTTCAACCAAGGAATATAATCAGGAGGGTAGACGTAGCACTCGATCCTCTCAAAGCCCCAAAGCGCTAGGGCACGATCCTTCTCCCCATCCACCGTGTAGAAATGATCGTTGGATCCGCCATTGTACGGACGATACAGCGGGACCGTTTCCTTCCTTCTGCGACTTATACACGTAGCCTACTACGCCTTCTATGTTGAATTCGAGAGCTTTTACGCCGTTCGCTTAGTTTTCGTCCCTAGTGTTAAAATGATCCTCGCGACCCCAAAAGACGGAAGAGCTGGACGCAATCGGGGCATGTTCGATGAGGGTTTGGCAAGCGGCGCCTTCGTCACTCTATCCACCAGCGTTCTTGACATGATCCTTCTCGGCACAGTCGCTAGTGTAGAAATGATCGACTCCTGGGCTATTGAATAAGATAGAGGGGTTGGAGTTTGACTGTGACCTTCTCGACTACGGGTGCTTGGGGGATGGGTGCAATGGGCGGGGCGACCTTTGGCTTGATTTCGACTTTGGGAAAGGCTGCTTTCATCTTGGCCTTTGTCGCGGTGTCAAACAGTGTGTAGACGGAGGCAATGACGAGTTGGTTGATGGCGGCCTAGGTGTTGGGAGGGTCGAGAAGGGCGTCTTCCATTCGGCTGGATTGTCGATGCTACAAACTTGATGGATGGTCAGTCAGGTCTCGGCGTTAGAATGGGGAGTGAACGTACCTCTCCTCGCCTCCCTACGATAAGAGTTGAGGTATTAGGTGTGTAAGATGAAAGAAGACGCGACCAAAGGCCCATTCACAACTGTTGTCTGCGAATCGCTCTCAAACTGGCGAGAGAGAGCGACCGAATCCTATTGGCTATAGCTCGCTGGTATTTTCAACCTGTGGTGTGGGAGAAGGAAGAGAGATACCGGGGAGACATAACGCGGCAGTTTCCCAGAAAACCAAAAGCTGCTAACATACGACCACTTTTTTCTCTGCTTCGGTGAGGTCGTTGATACCTTGAATCATGAGGAAAGTAATAGTAGATAGGATCGCTGATCGTGAGAGGAAGTAGTTGTGGATGAGTCGGTCGAGAGATTGAAAGTTGCGATCCCGTATGAGATATTTATATGTCCATGCCGTCAAACCACCTGTATCTGGCTGGCTCTGAAACGTAAATCAAATGCAGAATTGAACATTGGGCGCTAATGTATCCTTCATCGCCAAGACCCAAAGGCGCAATGAGGAAGAGTATCAATAGTCGATTTTAGGCGCCTTTCAAT
>WSTV01000274.1:0-38463 GCA_019632285.1 Tulasnella sp. 332 | reverse complement strand
ATGAGGATGTGTTTGGCATTCTCTCTTTGGTGAGACGAAGAGGGCTTGTTTTATGAGAAATTGTCGCAAAGTAAACGATCAAACTGCGACGATGGACGTGAGGGCAAGAGAAGTTTAGGGGAAGGGAGTGGGATGGGATGGAAAGGACTAGGATGGGACAGAGTATCCGGTTTGCGTTGGTCGTATATTTACTTTGAGGGGAAAGAGTGGGACATGAATTCGTCTTGAGAGGGCGATGTTTGAGGAAAGACTGTTTTGTCATGGGGGAAGCCATTTGTGACAATCAAGCGTTACGAGCTTGGCGTCAGGACATGACATATAACAACGTTAACCCACGCCTTCATGGTTTTACAGTCTATTCTGGGAGACTAAATAAGTTACGACACGGATGTGATTTCACTGTCTGATAGCGGTGATCGAATGTGTGAATCCCTGATGAGCAACATTTGCGCACGGACCTCGAGATCATCGGATTTGGCGTGAGGCTGCTCGACATCGACCATCGCAAGGTAAGACAACGCTCTTTATCATACCATCACTGGCGCACGGCTCGCAGAGGTGGTGAGACCGTGGAGGCTTGGAGGGTGAAACCATCTCCTAACTCAGGCAGCAGTGTAGAAGGAGATTGCAGAATGGACTGGGCGGATGAGAGTCCACTTGGAGATATTTCGTCCTGACACTCTGTTCCTGCTATTTTAGACCATCCATCACAATGTCCTCCACTACTGACAAGAAGGCGGCAAAGCCAGCCGCAAAGAAAGGTGCGTCCTATATTCATGCATCAACTTTTATATTGCTGACCCCTCCGTGCCTCCCCCAGCCGACCCCGCACCCAAGACAGCATCTAAAGATGCCAAGCCCACATCAAAGGAGGCAAAGGCAAAGGCGGCCAAAAAGTCTGTCGTCAAGGGCACGCACAGCACTAGCCGACGGAAGATCAAGACCAAGCCTCGCTTCTACCGTCCAAAGACCTTGATCCTCCCCAAAGCGCCCAAGTACCCTCGAAAGTCCATTCCTACCACTCAGCGCATGGACCAATATCGAACCATCATCTCCCCCTTGAACACTGAATCCGCCATGAAGAAGATTGAGGGCCATAACACGCTCGTATTCATCGTCGACATCAAGGCGAACAAGCGACACATTAAGGATGCCGTGAAGAAGCTGTACGATGTATCAGCGGTGAAGGTGAACACATTAATCCGGTGAGCAGGAGTTTCATGTTTTTCTTGGCCGAGTGATTTAACAATTAGATCTGACTTTTCGAACCAAATGCGCAGGCCGGATGGAAAAAAGAAGGCGTACGTGAAGTTGTCACCAGAGCACGACGCGCTAGACGTGGCCAACAAGGTGAATCACGCGCCCCCACAGCTTATGATATTAATTTCCTGACGCGGACCACTGGACTCTCACAGATTGGTTTCATATAATCCGCCTCCGACTGTGTCATTTTCCACCATTCATGGTCTCGCTTTTATCGTTACGTCTTGTACGATCATTCTTTGCATCAACTTTGCGCGTGGTGAGAGCCCGTTCAGGAACATCGGAAATTGCCTGAAGATGTCTCTACTGCGGTTCGGCGATGCAACTGTGTCCACCACCCGGTTTTGGCCTCAGATCTTGTTCAAGATCTGAACCGCGTCATATACGTTGGCACGATTATCATTGATGGTCATCACAGCCAGGGCGTCAGGATCGCCCCTCTCCGAACGATCCGGACCGCGCAGGCAAAGACTATGGCTATCAACTCAAATCTTGTCTCAACCGCTCGTTGAACACGACATCTGGATCATATTTGCGTTTCAACGAGGATAGTTTTGTCCGTAAGTTTACCCAACATTGGCGTCTGTGCCGGTCTGGGACGCAGCAAGCGCATACTTCATGTGCCCGATAGATTGCGTCGCTTCCTCCCCAGACGACGACAAGGTGCATGCTTGGACGTCTGCTACTGCCTTCGTCGTTGCGAGCGTCCATCCACCATCGAAACCGTGCATGCTACTCAACAGCACCATGCCCTGTGATGAGAAGAAGAATGGCGGGATGGATGCTCGCACACGCCGGGTCAAGACTCTAAGTGACACACCATAGTTCCATGCGGGAAGGCAATTGCTACCTGTGCTACGAGGCCGTGATAGTGGGGCTCATAGTACAAAGCGCTCAATGGCGCTTTAGGAGTCATAGTCGATCGCTTTTCAAAAACCTTCTTGACCGTCTCATAATTGAATTTGTCGAAATGTGGACGTTGTCGCTAGGCACGGCTGAGAAAGCGTCGACCCCGTGCAATGTCATCCAAGCTCCACCAGCACTTCAAAGTTTGAGCCTCTTGTAGAATTCTACGCTGCCCAGATCGACGTAATCCCCAAGACAGATATCCTGACATACAATCAGTGCAGAAACTCGGAAACAAGGGTTTCTACAGAGAGTTATCGATGACGGTGTCATTGGAGCGCTGCGATATGACTGGCTCGAGGTCTTTAACTTGGAAACAAATGCTTGAGCTGCCCAACGCAGCGAACCGTCAAGTCCGGAGGCGCAGGAGGTCGGCGTCGCTGCAGTTCAATTGAGTGCAGGTGCCTGGGACCCTGTTCAGGCGATTCTGATCCCGGATCCAGCTGTCTACATCGGAACGTCCCATTCCTCTCGTCTAAGCAGTAAGAAAGCGACAGGAATTTGTTTCTCAACCCTTGAGATACCAATAGGAAGTAGAATGAATCATTTATGCTCTCTAGTGCTTCTGGAATGCCCATCTGAAGGATATGTTTGACGATCGACCGAGCGATCGACAGCACAACCTCTTTAAACATCAGGCCCACCCCTATCACGATCCAAAACCTCGCAATTGAATTGAAAGCACGGACTAGTCGCACGGGGTCACGCCGTCATGCTGAAGTCAGCTCGGAGGCTGATAAGGGGACGCTTACTTTTTTCTTTCTTTTCTTCCCTCTCTAACGAACAACAGCCACCTCACCCCCCTCTACACGTCGCATCCACTTCATCCATACCTACAGCTATCAACTTCAGTCAGCCCTAATGTTGCACCCATTCATAAACCTCCTGCTCGTGATGCAGATGCTGTACCACGGAATGGTCGGCGGTCCAACCTTCGAGTTGACCCAGCTATCTGAAAAGTTTCAGTACCGCATAATCTCTACCATTGTCGATCCAGACAACTTATATACACCTGCCATGCCCGACCCTCGTCTCTTCACTCGGGAAGCAGCTCGGACCGCGTCGTTCACTGGCAGTGCGTCGTCTTCTTTCGTGTGCCTGACCCTTAAAGATCTCCCGTTTAGATGTTGACCGTTTGCTCACGACCACAGGTGGCGCCAACGGCTATGTCCCCGTCGGGCTCCCTCCTACCTTCGACGTAACCGGCGAGTGGATCCCCTTTGGTGATGAACTTGGTGTCGAGAGCACATCGGTCCTGGCTAGCGGCAACGCGATTACTGGTACGTGTCTAATCCTCGCTGGTACTGGCCTCTTGAGCTGCTCCAACTCCTGCTTCCTGCATCTTCTAGATGCAACTCCAGCTCAAGACACCACACTCAAAATCATCGCCACTGTCGGCGACATTGTTCATGTGAAGATCTCGACGGACGCGACTAACTCATCCGCGGTCGCGTTCACCGGTCCCGTCGCGACTCTCGATCAGCTCAACCAGGCTCCTCGGGTGTCCATCACGTATCTCTGTCGACAATGGGCCACAGTTTCAAACTCTCGCCTCGCTAACGGTATATCCATACCCTTGGAGGCCAGCAGCAGCACGACTTTGAGCGGATTCCGGACCAAGTGCTACGACTGGCGTCGAATCGTCATCCTACCAAGTCCTTTCATCATCGACTCTGTGCCAGTACCGTCCTCTCACCGCGACCTTACTGGAATCGAACGGCCTCAGCGACACGCCTTCAATCGCACCATTCTCGTCGCTGAAGGCGCGCCCAATGAGCCCGCAGAGTCTCTGGTCCTTGGCGCTCACTCCACTGAGGCGGCTACCGAGCTTGCGGTCGATATCCACTCCCTTCGCATGGCCTCCCCGGAGAAGGAATCGGATGTTGATGTTGTCGAAACTAGTGGTGGGTCGAGTGCAATGGCTCGCTATTTGGCACCGCATATGCTTATCCTCCTTTTCGTTGTAGAATCCGGTCAATCGTTGATATCCTCTCGTATCACCCACCCCGCGGTTCCTAGTTCGACTCTGCAGCTATTGGCAGGTTCGCCGACCCGTACCGCGCACGACCCGGTCGCCATGCCATCCTCTCGGATCGTCCCCAGTTCAACCATCGTAATGCCTTCCTTCGACTGGGACTTGACCATATCGTGCTTTCCAGATTGGCACCTCATCCTCCACGCCATCGGGGACTTGGCACGACCAGACTTCTTCGACTGGCCACTTATCCTCCATGCCATCCTCTCGCTAATCATCATCACCGGCCTTCACAAGGACATTCGTCGATACCCGAACCTCAACAAATCTAGCGAGGCGGCACAGATGGAGATTCACAATACTCCCGTATCTCAGCCTGTGACGACTGTTACTACCCAAGACCAACACTTGGAGATGCAGCGTGCGATATCTACTTTGACCTGCCGTCTCGCGAATGAGGAGCGAGAGTCGAAGGAGCGGCTGGTGGAGACGCAACAGGCGGCCGGTCGCACCGTTCAGCAGTTTCAAACCGAGCTCTCAGGAAAGGACTTAGCTATCGCTGGCTTGAAGTCCCAACTTGACGCCGCTCAAACGTTGGTCCGGACTGCGACGGCCGTCAGCGACGGCCTAGCCCACAAAAGGGACATCGCTGTGAGGGAGTTGGCTCGTGTCTCTGTTATCGTCAGCCTTCTTGCGCGGGAGGCGAACGTTCAGGTTGTGGCACGCCAAGAGGCGGAGAGGAGCTTGCGGGAACAGGTAGCTGATGCAAAGAAGGGTCAAGTCACAGCCGAGGTCCATGCTGCCGTCGCTGTCGATGCCATCAACGGCCTGCAAGACGAGAACGCCACCCTTCGCGCCAATCTCGCCAATCTCGCTCGGGAGCTGGAAGGCGCGGTCCAGGAGAACGCCGGTCTCCGGTTCGACGTTCGTTTGGATGTCTTACGGAAAGCGCGAATCATCTCTCTGGAGGACAGGATCAGGGGGTTCGGGGGCGAGGTCGGTTGCGTGGAGACCGATATTCTCAAGGATATTGCGGAGACTTCAGGCAATGAGGACGCGGCTTACTACTCCGACCCATTCGACAACGATGACGGCGAGATTGTCGACACGCAGCTCATCCCCGAAGTCGCGATTACTGGCGAGCTGCCCGAGGTTTCGCCTACGCGGGCACTTGGCTCCCATTCCGAGGTCATCGAGGCTCCCATCACTCAGGCCACCGACGTCAGTGCTGATGTGACTTCGGCTCGCGAGGTTATCGAGCATAGCGCCAAGGATGTTGATGCGATGGAGGAGGAGAGGGAGCATGCTGAGGGCCCACGAGAGAGGAGGAGGGTCAATAAGGGTGGTCTGTTTGGGATTGCCTTTAAGGGCATTGGCGCTGCTGCTAGATCCAGAGCTTGAGAATCTGGTAAGTGTTCGCCTCACACGCTTTACCCGATCAATCGTCAAAAGCTGATGCTCTACGCTTAGTTTCCCTCTAGTTTCTTTTCCCCGTATCGACATGTCCTGACTTCGCCCATTTTCGTATCACTCCTCTATTTATCTTCGTCCGACATCTGACCGCAAGAGATGTCAAACCTGGACGCATTCCACCAAGTGACTTCGCACGGACGACCGAGTTGGCCAGACTCTTTGGGGAGGAAGGGAACTGATGCCGGGACGCTTTTCGTGGAACCCTCGTCACCGCATGCAGCGTCGCGATCACCCGCATCAAGGAGAGAGTTCTGCTTCGCGAACAGGATGGAAGGATGGCCGTTACCGTGGTGATATCTTCAGACGGTGCAGAGGATGTGGAGGTGACAATACGGGTCCGAGGTTGGATGCAGGGCGAGAAGCACGAGGGGTTTTGACACTTTGGGGAGGCGGAAGTTGAGAGGGGTCTTTTACGGCGGAGGAGAGCAGTGGGTCGGAAGTGGAGGGTGGGATTGATGGTAGTGGTCGAGGTTGGGTTTAGAGGAATGATTTGGTTGAATGAACGCAGCAGCGAGGGAGAGGAGTTCAGCGACTCCGCGAGAGGTGCGCATTCTGTATACCGTTCGTCGCCCGCCACGGGCCGTCACTAACGTGTCTTGACACCACAGCGGAGTGAAGCTGGACCGGGAGGCGGTGTGCCCGCGGTTAAAACGTTGTACCGACGACAGTAAGAACTGTCTGTGCTGCCAACGGCCTTGAGGGTGTGCTTCGAACTTTCGGGGCTTCGAGAACCCTCTCTCTCCGTCAGTGCAATTTTTCTCTTGTTGCATATAACGATGGACTCTAGCCATTTAACCGTCTTTGGACTTTGTCGCAGTGCTGCAATTCATCCATCCGACATCCTCTCTTCCTCAATCTCGCCCGTCTCCTGGCGTCTTTCCCGGTCCCCTTCACGTCTGAACTCCAGTATCTCCCGGCGCTTGTCACCGACCTTTCCGACTTCCGTTGTCTCTTTGTCAAACCTCTCGATGATCCTTTTCGCTTCCTCCTTGGCCGACATCAAACGTTGTCACAGCCAGTCACCATTCGTCCCTTGACTGGCCCCATCATATGAAGCATCCCGCTTCCGGCTCTCTGTCTCCATCTCCCCTTTTCTCTTTATCCACTCCCTCTCCGCTCATTCTTTTCCGTGGTCCCTCGATTCCCAGTGGTCTTGTCCATGTGTCCAGTTTTCAGCTCAATAGACGTGTATATTCCTAGTTTTTATTTATGATAGACTCTATCTCATCCCTGCCGTTGCCTAAAATGACGAGTTTGAGCCTCTATCGCGCCAGAACGACTCGTCAGCGCTGCCACCTATCGCATCTGCAAAGAGAAGCATCCACGGTACTGGTCGGCATGCTCGACACGCTCAATAAATATATTTGACAAGTATACAATATCCCATCTGTCTTTCACCAAGTTTACGCATGCTCTCTCAGCCTCAGAACAAGTTTGCTATGTCACGAAATACATTCCATATTGCAACTCCAACCTCTTTCTTACTCTTTGGCAGGTACGATACAGAACCACTTGTTGAACACCATATCGGGATCGTACTTGCGTTTCAGCTCCTGTAACCGGGAATAGTTCGATCCAAAGGCCCGTCTCGCGTTCATATCCGTCTCGTTTTCAGCGGCAAGAATGGCAGCGTAATTGAGATATCCAATTGAGTCCCTTGCGGATCCCGCGGACGACGAAGACAGGACCTTTTTGATCTCTGCCAACGCTGTCTTCGCCTCGGTCATCCAGGCGTCTTTGAATCCATACAGAGCGACCAGGGCTGTCTTGTCCTAGTTGTCAATCTGGATTAGATCACCGAGCTCTCATTGTAGGTTGATACGCACCTTGGTTCGTTGAGGGAATGCCGTGGCCTCTGGAGGTACATTGGTGACGAGGTCGTAATAGTAGAACTCCCATAGTACGACGCTCGCGGGAGCCTTGGGGGTGACCGCCAACAACATGTCGCAGGACTTTTTGACCGTCTCGTAATCGAACTGGTTAAAGTGGGCTCCGACTCCGATTTTGTTGCCAGGTATGGCGGTATAGTCGTCAGCTAGGGCGCTATATGTGTTGTACGGAATCTGTACCGTCTTGCTCGCGACAGGACCTAGTGAGAGGAAGATTATAAAGATAAGAATGGTGGGTTATGGCCTGACGGGATGCTCCCTAGCCGCAAGAAGTGATCAGATAGAAATCACTCGCCGAGTTTAAGGAACCGACCCCAGAGACGCTCTCCATCCTCTTTGCTAAAGTCGCCTACACCACTCAATACTAGACAAGGCTAAAGAGCGTGCGTACTATTTAGAAAGTGTGACCTTGATCTCGGCGTTGGCAGAAGGGCAGAGTGTCACCTGCCGCTCTTCTCCTCCCAGACAGCAGCATAG
The DNA here is from genome assembly GCA_019632285.1 of Tulasnella sp. 332. Lineage (NCBI taxonomy): Eukaryota > Fungi > Basidiomycota > Agaricomycetes > Cantharellales > Tulasnellaceae > Tulasnella > Tulasnella sp. 332. The sequence continues at coordinate 30,480 of WSTV01000274.1, read as the reverse complement.
CCAAAGGTATTCTTCTGGTGTCTGCACATCGAGCCAGGCGTTTAGCTCTCGCACTAGATTCGGAAGCTGCTCCAGAAGAAAAGCGTGCTCTGATGAAGTGGGGAGGGCAGGTTGAATAAAGATGCGCGGCGGGTAATAATGCAGACACCGTACGGATGGTGCAGACATCAGGCCTTGGTTTGTGCAACTTCATTCCGAGCTCTGCGATCACCCCGAAATTCGATCCTCCTAGGCGAGGATGTTCGGTTCAGCTCAAAAACCATGTGTGACAGACTTACCGCCTTTGATACCCCAGAGTAGCTCAGGATTTTCTGTCTCATCGACGAACACAATCTCTCCGTTCGCCAAAACCATGGTCGCCGAAACGACATTATCGCATGCCAGTCCATGTTGGCCCATCTTGAGGCCTAGTCCTCCTCCAATACACAGGCCTAGCATCCCAAATCTTCAAGTCGCTCTGGGACATCTATTAGTCTCTTGCTTACCCACTAAACCCACGCTACTACCCTATATAACGTCGGTTTTAAGTCAGGCTGGCCGTCTTTCAGACACGGGGTTGTAGAACCTTACCATTCCTAGTGTGGTGGTCAACCCTGACGGTCGAGGCATGAGTTTCAGAATGAATCACCCCAAGCTATGAGAATGAAACCCACCGTGTTTGAATAGCTCCTGGTTGGCTTGATAGATGGTCGTTCCGCCTTCGAGATAGCCGATATTCTTTTCTTTGTCGACTCGGACAGCGTTCATATTGCGCATGTCGATCACCACTCCCTCAGTAGACGACGCTCCTCCGACATCATGTCGTCCACCTGCAAAGGGAAAGGATGCATGGCCATAAATAGAAAGTGAAATGATGTCAAAGAGTGGTGCTACCTGCGATTGCGATAGGGAGGACTTCTGCCAGAGCGAACTATATATGAAGCATTGATTGCCAACGATGAGTAGATACAGAACCTAGAGATTGAACTGAATTACCAGTATAGCTGTGGAGATGTCTTCTGTATCGACTGGATAGACCACATAAGCAGCCTTTTTTACCACATTCGCAGCCCATCGCTCGATATTGTAGGTTTTCACGTCCGAAGGCGTAGCCACAACACCCTTGAAGTGCTATCAATAGACCTGGCATTAGAATAAGGTATAATCCACTCGAGCGTGACGCTTGAATCAAATCGATTGGGTACCTGCAGAGAGTTTGGTCGCTTCGTTTTCGTGGCAGAGTCCATCATTTCAGATGGAATGTTTAACCAGATGAAAGAGCCAAGTAAGAGTTCTTACGGCCCTTATGTACCCTAGCATCCACTGATATGATCTATTGGTCCCGGGTACTCTGCAGGCCGGGGAGAATGCCCGAAGTAGAGAAGGGTTGAATCAAACGACTCGGAGTCAACTGCCGGGTCATGCGATCTGGTGCTGCTCTTTAGCGGCTTCTACACCCATGGGGTCTGCAGCAGATACAGTAATATCAAGAGCAACGATGGCCGTCCCTGGTACCCGTGACCAGTGGAGAGAACCATCCCACATTGATGCTTGCATCTGTGAGGTCGTACATCAAGAAGGCGTGTTTCTGCAGGAGATGAGGCACACGTTTTTCCCGATGTAATCGGGAGGGAAAGGATCGTGTCGTGTGGCAACTCTGAGGACAGTTAATATGAATCTGAGTTCATTGTACCTAGCCTAGCCTCTGATATCTGATCAGAGCCCCATATCAGTTGGGTGTGCGCTAAATATGTATATATAGATAGATCAATGCATTTGATATTTCAAGTGTGCCCTAAATCAGGCATCAGAAGGTATGATACAGAGCCACTTGTTGAAGACCATGTCTGGATCATAATCCCGCTTAATCTTTTGCAGCCGCGCATAGTTGAGCCCGAAGGCCATCCTTGCTGTTATATCCGTGTCGTTCTCCGTCCCAGCGAAGGTCAAGTAGTTCAGATACCCGACCGATTTCCTCGCCTCTTCTGTAGACGATGACGAGACGCACGCCATGATGTCTGTTAGGGCCTGCTTTGCTTCGAGCGCCGTCTCGTCGTCGTATCCGTAGATACCAATCAGCGCAGTTTTGTCCTTGAAGAGAGCAAATTAAATAAGATAATGAAAGCTCCGATTTGGCGACACACCGTAGTTCTCTGAGGGAACGCTGTTGCTTCTACCGGTGTTGATGCCGCGAGGTCATAATGGTAGAATTCGTACATCACAGTGCTGAAAGGCGCCTTCGACGTGACGGGAAGCCACATGTCATAAGTCCTTTTGACCGTTTCATAATCGAATTTATTGAAGTGTGCTCCACTTTGGACTTTGTTTCCAGGAACATGATTGAACGGGTCCGCTAATGCGCCGTACATATCATATGGGACCTGCGCGACGTTGCTGAGAACAGGGCCTTGAGAAGTTGTTAAGATACGAGACCGTTAGTAGCCTGCAAGATTCTATGCGGCTCACAGAACGTGAACACTTACCGAGCTTCAGGAAACGGTTCCATAGGCGCTCGCCATCCTCTGCACTAAAGTCGGCCACTCCAATGAGGGTGACATAGGGCTACACGAGAAATGAGGCAAGGTCAAGGTCAGAGGTGTTTATCGGAGACTGCATGGATCATTCACCTTCCCATCTTCTGGACCCAACGAAAACGCGAGGGCGATGAGCTCATCCGGCGTTTGCACCTCGAGCCATTTTGATAACTCTGCCACTACAGCTGGAAGCTGTTCTGGTAGATAGATGTTCTCTGATTCCATATATCATGGGTTTATGCTCGTATATTGGGAGTGGTGTGAAGATCTTACGCATTGTGTAGACATCGGGCCGAGCTTCATGTAGCCTCATCCCAAGCTCTGCGATCACCCCAAAGTTCGAACCTCCTAAGTAGTTTGGATAGCTCAAAGTAAGGTCTTCCTAACAAGATGGGTGCATGACGCACCGCCTTTGATTCCCCAGAGTAAGTCGGGATGATGCTCAGCGTCAACGAAAACCACGTCCCCATTGGCTAACACCATTGTAGCTGAGACGATATTGTCGCATGCCAGCCCATACTTGCCCATCTTGAAGCCCATCCCACCTCCAATCGCGAGTCCGATGCAACCGACTGCGCCACACTGCATAGGCTTCGTTAGTTACAGAGGATGTTGTGTAGATCAAGATCAATGGCTCACAAGCCCGAGTGTGGTAGCCATGCCATGCTTGAACAACTCTTTGATGGCCAGCGCGTTGGTCGCGCCACCCTGTATGTACCCAATTTTATCCTCCTTATCGACTCGGATGGCGTTCATCTCACGCATGTCGATGACCACACCCCCCTCCGCGGACGAGGCGCCGCTAACATTATGCCCACCACCTGTAATTGCAAGTGGCAGCTTCTCTTCCCGGGCAAACTAAGAATGAAGGGGCATATTAAATGAGCCTGAGAGCGACCAAGAGCTGACAAGCGTACAATGATTGCCGCAGAGATGTCTTCCACATCTTTAGGATACACAACGTATGCAGCCTGCTTAGCTACGTTGAACGCCCATCGCTTGGTGTCATACGCCGCATCCGATGGCCTGGACACAATGCCTTTGAACCTCTGGGTGGCAAAACGACGTCAGGTAAGCGTGGATCTCGAGGAAGATGAAGCCATACTTGTAACAGTGAAGGGTAATTTTTTTCAGGTATTTTGGTATCATGCATCTGTCCAGCGTTCGACATTGATATAAGCAAGGATGAATGCGGGTAGGTAGTGGAATGCTGAATGCCGGTGTGGGCGAACAGACTGGCAGCTGAGAGATCGTTCTGCCTTTATAGGTTGCTTATGCATCCCTGATGGCGATGTTCTAAGAGGCCTGTGTTGTCTATGGCCTCGGAGGTCCGACGCCGACACAGCCTAGGTTCGGTATCTGTAAGGCCGGCCTCTGTTCTTAAGCTTAAAAAATGTTTGGGTATGTAAGTTCTTTCTAGACCTGTCATGGCGGCCTTCGCGGTACTCCTGTTGCTTGATATTTGGTGCAAGCCTTTAAGCATCATCGGAGTTGTTGAAGTTTTATGGTTGATGCTCAGTAAGGCTGAGACGTGGAGGCTTACGACGAATGAAGAACCGGTAATGAGTGTATTCATCGCTCTAAGAGTGTTGGAAAGCTCACAAATATGTACTGTAGAATAATATATGCGAAGAGTCAGAAAACATCATGGGCTGGAAAAGAAGAAGACTCGCTCATATGTGCAATCCTGATACGAGATCCCACCTTTCGAGGATCACCTTCTTACACGTTCCAACTCTCGCCACCTTCCCAATTATTCCAAACCGCAAAGGGGTTAGCAAGTCCATTCGCATGCTGGACGTCGATGTTCGTCTTGTGTCTGAGGGTTAAGGCTCCCACGTCAGTCATCAAGCTTCTCAGAGAAAGCATAGATCGCATGAAAAAGAAACGTACAATGACCCAAAATCCCGATATACCTCATCCAGCACATGCTCCACGCTCTGACTAGTGAGTAGTATCAACTTCCCACCCTTCCGCATTAATGCCTTCAACGTCTGTGAGACGAGCTCATTGGTCTCTCGGGTTAGGTAAGGTGGGTCCACCACAGCCACATCCACTTGACCAAGCAAATCCTCAGGCAGGCCATCCAACGGCTTGTGCAAATCATAATAACTATACTGAGCGCCAGCGAAGGTCTTAAATCGCTCGTCGTACTCGAATAGGTGTGGTTGAGCTCCTGAATGAATGTTCTCGGATGTCGATTGAAACGCTACAAATGTGGTTGGGCAGCAGAGGAAGGCTATGCGTGTGGATGGGGTGCAGAGGGCGTGAAGCGCTTCGACGAGGCGGTAGGCGAAGGCCTGTCGATATTGTTGTTGCAGCACCAGGAAGCATACATCAACTACCATGGCAGCGCCTGAGGTATCTTGGCGCGACGTACCTCTGAATACCTATTCATGGGGTACGACCAAAGTGTATAAGCTTCCCGTTAAAGGGACCTCTTTCACTCCAGACGAAACAAGAAAGACTCGCCAGAACTGACTCTTCCCCTGATCATCCAAGGCTCTTCTGATTAGTTTACGATGAGGAACAAGGCGTACGAGACGAACCCAGTCTTCTCCAAATAGCCTTCGGAACTCTTTGACGTCGATGACCCCAGCTTCTTCTTGCCTCTCAGTCAAAGCGAGGTAGTCCTGTGTTCCAAGTCTCTTATAAGTATGAGACCCGTGCTAGTAGCCTTGACGTCATTCCATTACCTGTTGCAGGGCTTGCTGCTCAAGAAGGAAGTCCTTGAGATGGGCCATAGTATCAGCAGGAAGCTGCAATGGACTTCCTCCCGACTCCGAATCCGAGTCCATGACGATTTTTTTTTTTTGCACTAGGGGGTAAAGTGAACCGATGAAAGAGGGAGGAAGAACGGAATGGTGCCAAACTCATTCGCGGGGACCTGAATTGTTTTAGCTGCTAAACCCGTCGATGTGTTGCCAAATCAAAAGGAGTCCCGATACTAGAAAGGTTGGGTAGCCTGGATGGTCATATTGAGTAGCTGAAGCTCCGCTTCACCTCGGATCATGACCCCCTCACAAGTTCTCTCGAGCAAATCAAATAGTCGTACATCAGAATCAAAAGGCGGCGCGTGTAACACAGCTCAGGACGATATAGGAAGTCTCGTAAAGAATTTGTGTCAGACAGCCAAAACCTTACCAACATCGAGATACAAAAGCGAAGACGGTTCAATGCCCCCTCATGCCTTCTTCCCCTTCTTCTCCTTCGCTTCGGGTTCTGGCGCCCTAATCGCCAACACCCGCTTTCTCGCCAGCTGTATCCGCGTCAACCCTTTGTTCTCATCTTTGCCCTTATTCCGAGGGGTGGTACCAGAAGGAGCAGTCAGGATAATCTATCAGAGAATTAAATCCGGATTAGGTTCTATCTTTGACCAGATGATATTGGCTCTTCAATACCTCAATGTGGCAAGGGTGACCGTTGAGAGGGTTAATTCGCCCATGAGCACGGTACGTCCGTCGGTGGTTCTTTTGTGCCTGCTGCACGCTGATGTTCTTGATTAAGAGTTCGTCGAGTTCCATGTGCTTGATGTCGGCGTTGGATTCAGCATTCTTGAGGAGACGAATGATGAATTTGCAAGACTTCTCAGGCCAGCGACCTGGGGAATTGGAGTTCGCGTAGAGGGAAGGTAGCGCACGTATCCAGAGAGAGGAGTAGAATACACCTTCAGCATGGCTCTGCAGGTATTTAGTTCTGCTCTGTGACGCACCTTGCGAGGTCTTGAACTCGTTCGCCTGTCCAGTCCGCCCAACACCCCCATTGAAAACTCGGAAGGGAATACACCTCTTGTGTTCCTGAACGGCTGCGAGGTATTCGTACGCCTTCTTCAGCTTCATGCCTGTTTAATCCACCATGGTCAGCCACCCGCCCAAGACTCCGACCAAAAGGCTTGCTGATGAACGAACCCGTGAGGGCAGCAGCGACCTCCCGCATGTTCTTGAAAGAAGTACGGACGCTATCCTGCCGAGCGATCGCAGCTAAATATCGAACCGGTATTAACTCAGTTGTTAGTGATCCTCCTCAGTGTTGACATGACCTACTTCGCTCGGGGACGGTGAAAAGTTTGGCGCCAGCGTAACGAACTAGAGAGCCGTATGTAAATATTAGCGGTATTTCCTAGGTCGTTCATATCCATTCCAGATGCACCGCATACCCATTTGGTTGATAGATTGGGGGGGGGATATTGAGGGGTCAACGGCGAACCAGTCAGGCGTGAAATTCGTTGATCTGACAAAGCGTGGGAAGCGTTTGGCGGCGTCTAACCTTTCGGATTTAAACAAGGAATTAAGGTCTTTTCTGCTGCTCCAGAAACGCTTAAAAAATGTTGATAAGAATTGTGTTTCCAAGTTTAAGGTCTCATCAATTTCAAATAGATATGGGCAAGACTCTCCGTAGCAACCTCAAAGCTTCCAATCACTCTGATTGGCACCTTGCGCAGTAGTTAATTAATAGTTTCAATTCCACAGTTCAACCAGCATAATTTCCGAGTTCATCTTATGAGTTTCTAGACTCTATTACACTCCGAGAGTATGTAGAATTGCCCTTGTTTCCGAGGGCACTCTTATCATGACTGCGGCTCATTTAATGGATCAAACCTGAGGAGGCTAAGCAATCTGGAGAAAATGCGGCACTTCCGCTGGATCTCACAATTACACTGATGGCTGCGATAAGTAAACCTGATACACACACCAGAAGTGGTATCAGGACTCGGGGTCGGGGAATTCGCTCAATCACTTGCCAGAGCACCGAAAGGCATGGCCTGGCCGCAACATTCTCAGCATTCAGTGGGAGCCCCGGCTACTCGGCCAAAGTTATCCGTGTGCACCTCACACGCCCACTCGCTCATCTGTACCGATACTGATACCGATACCGATACCGATACCGAGCGAGTGAATAGATGTCCCCTGATGCTCTCATCGCTCACAGGCCTCCAGATGAGTCATGTTTAGTCCCTGCACTTAAATTAACTCCTCTTTTGACTATCAATTCTATCTAACCGGCAAAACGAAAATTGCTTGACGGTCTTGCGTGGTCCAAAGCGGCGACCCTCCCTGTCTCGCCGATGGACTATCATAGCGGCAGTGCTCAGAACCCGGCAAGGCTGCTCAAAGGACTGGCTGCATGATATTCAACTCCAGGGACTGGCCGTCTTCCTGTATTCACCACGTCGACAGCTTGGGGGCTTCGTGGTCGGCGGCCGGCAAAGTTAGTGCCAAAGGGACAGTGCCTGAGACATCAGCGGATCTGCGCAAATCTTCATCCCGCTTACGACCTCCATTGAAAAGTCTATCCTAGCAGATGGACTCCGGCAGATCAAGCTTCAACGACCCCGTCTCTCATCGGCCGGTCTGCCATTTGAGCCAGGGCTTGGTCTTGCAGACGCCGTTATACCTGTCGATCTCTGTCGAATAGGCAGTAGTACCTCCACACGGTTACAGGACCGACTTGAAGCTCTAACTTCCGCTAATCTTCCCCCTCAACTTCATTCTCACCCTAGAAGCCTATTTACGTAGCCTCATTTAGCAGGAGGCCGAGTATAAGGCTCATCTCAGAAGACTTGATCTTGCCAGATTTCCCAGTTATCCCAGCGGATGGTAAATGAAGACTCTCGCCTCCGAGGCCAAAATTAACCAAGTTCCATCACCTCCGAGGCACCGAGCACTGCATCTTGTTCTCCCGCCATTCACGTCCTTGTTACAGCGTGATCACGCATTGGGGCCTTTTCCACAAAAATCAATCAGCCCAATCAGTTTTGGCAAATCCCTGTCTAGAACACCGATGAGCGCCTGCTGCCTTCAGAACGATGCGGAGGCCCTTAGAGTTGAATCCAGCTTCGGCCAAATATGCGTATATCCGGGGAAGGGAAGGGGCTCAAAGACAGGCTGAACTCGTGGGGAATCACTAGTCTTTGAGACGGAAAGGCACCAGATTAAGCTTTGGATGGCACTCTGGATTGACATCACCTGTGAAGAATGAACGTGTTATATTGCACGAATCGCATGAATCTCATCGCTCCCCACGAGATTGTACGTCGGGTCTTGCCGTCATCGTCAGCAGCAGGGCTCATGGGCTTTGCTCGAAGAGCACAAGTCTCGACCCTGCAGTATCGCATGCAACCATACCCCCAAAACAAACAGGTGAAGCGCGGCGTGCAGTTGAAGGGAAGCCAGTGTGAGCGCATATTGCTCCGAGCGATTCGCGTTGAAAATTGGGAAAAACTCCTCCACATCCCTGTCTGCAGCCTATCGTATGCTGTATTTCCCGCTCATTCCCCCGGTCTGGATGGGAATCATTCTCTCCTCGCGATTCAGCCGCAAATAACCTCAAAAAGTCAAAAGGCAGTTCGATCTTCGGCGTCGCCTTGGAGATTGATTGTTAGATGTGGAGCGGGTAATTTTAGCAATACACAACGTGGTACATTCGTCTAGAACGAGGGTAGGTAGGGACTCGGGCCGACATGAGAGATATTGAGACATCACAGACAAATCGCGAATAAGGGCAGTCACAACAGTTCTTTGATACCAATAAAGAAGGATTACTATACGAAATGAAGTGAATAAGCGATGGAGTAAAACATGCCTGTGCACCAAAAATGTTCAGAGGTTTTCAATTTGACAAATAAGTGCATTCTTTAGAGGAAGTCCCTGTTCGAACTCGACGACGACGGTGGCTGTGTCTGTCCATAAGCACTGCTCATGTCACCACCCCATTGCTGCGGCTCCTGTGTGTTGAAGCCGTATTGTTGTTGCTGTTGCTGGCGGAAGATCTCCCCCGAGTCGGTCTGGTACCGCTGGTGATTCTGGTTCGGTTGCTGGATATGTTGTTGAATGGGTGCTCCGAGTAAATTTGGGTGGTGGATTGATTGGAGCTGGTCCCACTGGTGTTGATACGATCCAACCCCCGCGTTCCAAGGAGATTGCTGTTGACCGCCGAAGTCGAACGGAGTGGTAGGAGTCTGTTGCCCCGCATTATTCGAACGAGGGCCACTACCGCTTCCAAGGACCGAAGCGTTTTGTAGGGCCCAGAAGGGCGCTGGCGAAACCGCCGACGAACGATTGGGAGTCGGGCATGTCTGACCGAGCCCGCCTACACTATCTCTCCGCATGCCGTACATTGCCCCTTCATCTGAGAAGCTCGCAGCCGTCGGACTGATGGACATCGCGTTGTGCGGGCTGCCGCCATGACCAGAGCTCGAGTTGGACCTCTCCACACCTCGGATGCTCCTCATCGATCCTATACCATTGTTCGAGATGGCCAAGAACGCTGGACTCGGCTTCCCTAAGCGCGTAAAGGGATCCACCTCCGCCTGATGCCCGTATTTATTCCCGCTCGCACTTCTCTGGGAGGGCGTCGTGACGGGCAATGAATCATGACTGGGCCTTTGCAGCTGCAGCTCGATGGCATCGACACCAGTCCTCGAGCCGTTCGTGACGTAATCGGACCTGGCCCGAGCTGGAGCCCTGGGACGTTGCTGAGCAAGAGGTGCAGACGAAGGGCTAGCTTGCTTTTGCTGTTGGTGATGTGAAGCGATGGCAGCAGCACTGTTGCCACGACTATTCCTTGCCGCTGCCTCTGATAGGTCGTATGGGGCGGAAGTGATTGCGGTACCCTTGCCCTGACGAGATGGCGCAAGAAGCCTTCTTCGAGCCTAGATTCAAAGTCCAACGTACGGTCAGACTGAGCCCCATATGGCAAGATCACCATCTTCCCTCCAGACCATCCCTGGCTGGTTGAATTAGCAATTAGATGACTCACATTGATGAACCAGTTCGCGACTTGATTTGCCTTCAAGCCAGTCCGCCTCGCGAACTCCTCCTTCTCCTCATCGCTCGGGTACGGGTTCTTCACGTTGCGATAGATCCATGCACGAAAGAAGTCCGTAACATGCTTTGGAAGCTTATGGCCGCGCTTTTGAACGGTCGCTGGTGCCGGTGACGAAGATGTGGGCTTTGTACTCGGAGCATCGCTCATTGAGGCGACGCTGGGCGACTTGTTGCGACCCACGATGGTCTCGCTGTTTGTAGTACTGACGCTGCTGCCTCGAGTCCTGCTAGGGTCGAAGCTGCTGCCAGTGTTGGGAGGTGTGGTGGTCATCATGGAAGATGTCTCAGACGACGGCGAAATCCCCCTTCTAGCAGTATTTGCAAGCGGACCGCCGCTGGATTTGGGGCTTGAGGCTCTTCTTGACGATGGAGATATGAGAGGTAACGCGGAAGGGAGGAGGATGGTAGAGCCCGAGCTTGAAGTAGCATCAGGAATTGACAGGGTAGACGATGAACCTTGATGAGGTTGATGCTCTATGGATGAGTGAGGATTGAAGTTGTTATACAGGGGCACAGCTATGCCTCCATCCAACCCCATGCTGATGAGCTCATCGAATGACGGCGAAGGATCTGTCGTCACAGCCACACCGCTTCCTCCGCCATTCGGTGCTGACGAAGATGTACTGAAGCACTGGTCAAACAGCTGGGTCTGATGCTGTTTCAACTGCTGTACGGTATACTCGGAGGTCGTTCGTCGTGGTGGTGGAGGGGGCATCGGCATGGAGATTGGCATGTTAGACGAAGTCGTGATCGCATCAGACCTGGTCGAGGTGGTCGCTGAAGATAAGGTAAACGCAGCGCCCATGAGGGGCGATGAGCTCCATGCGAACGGCGAGTCTTCTGTCACTGTCGAGTTCATGAAGGAGAAAGGATCGGAGGATTGCGCGCTGCTGTTGTGATGTTGTTCGCTCGTCGGAGGAGCCCGAGCCAATTGTTGCTGTGAGGGGCTATTGCCGAGACCACTCATCCCGCCACCCATATGGCCACCATTTCCGTGAAAGTTAAACTGGGGCTGATTGTCTTCATTGATGTTTCCCATGTCGGACTGCTCTCCGCTTGCCAGACCTCCTCCGATCCCGATGTGCGCGGTGTCCCCACTGCTTCCTGGAGTGTTCGCATGGCCAGCCGGTAGTAGAGCCGCATCTGGGGTGGAGCATGAAGACGATGCGCGTGATGGATCGGTCATGAAAGAAGTTGCAGAAGACGAGGAAGTGGTGGTCGACGTGGTTGGAGTTGTGATTGCATGGTGATCGTGTCCGTCCTCGGAGCCAAATATGTCTTCTATAGGCGAGTGATGTCTAGCCAAAGATGAAGATTGAGTACATCAGTAATTGCGAGAAGGTCGTGATGAACGTGGCCAGCAGTGCTTCTCGATGGTTGACGGTTCAAGATACCGACGCACGCTTCGAGTCACATTGATCAATCAATGGAACGTGACGTACATGTTAGAAAAGATGTTGAAGGATTTCTCGCCTTCGCCGGCCTCAAGACTATGGCCGATATATAATTTTGGCCCGCCAAGCTTGAGATGTTCGCTGATAGCAGCGGCGGCAGTAGAGCCATCGTCGAGGGCAGACGAATGAGTAGGGGGCGATGACATGAGCGCTTCGCAGGGTAGGAGAAGGAAGCTGCGAGAGGATGCACATACCTAAGACTTGTGATGTTATAAGACATGAGCAGCGGTCGTACACCAGTAGCGACACGGTCGGATAGTACAAGTGGACCCGTGAGGAGGGACTTAGTGTGAGGAAGGAGGGAGGTGAGCCAGGAGAGGAGGAGGGGAGGGAGGGGGAGATCGAGCAGAAACCAAATAGAGGCGCTTGCCCTCGGCATGAGCCTTTTAGTATCATTCTGGAGCTTGGGCCAAGGAGCGGGGAGATTCAGACCAACCAGGCGATTGCGTCGGTAGTAGCAGTCCGGCCCCATCTCACACGAAGAAGAGGCCACCCCAAAATCCCGTGAGTGATAATAACAATAAGCCTCATCTGCAACCCTCGTTCGCCAAGTGTGGTAACGAGAGAGCGGTAGAGAGGAGGAACCTAGTCAAGGGCCAGTGGAAGAGAAGTAACACCGAATATCGAAACGCCTGTGGCAGTCCGAATTCCCGGGAGAGATGCGGTCGCATGCTTCTCATGGAGTGTGTGGGCATTTCCCTAGGCTACTGCCTTATCCGATCTTTATTATTATTATTTTCCTTGTAGATTTAATTGCGGCTTCTGTCAGGGTCTCTACGGATGCGATCCTGCAATGAGAAAAGCTAGAGACCTAAGTGCTGGGGAACGAATCTCTCGTCCCTCTGTCGAATCAAAACTAGAACAAATTCGTAAGTCGCTCACATCGCCTTACCCCTTTTGTCCAAGTTCCAGTCTTCGGCTACTAGCTTGACATCAACTCACGACCTTCGCGGCGAATCCACCCTGAATAAGGCGAGGATCGGAGGGCTAGGAAAGGTAGCATGACTACTATCGGGAGGCGGATGAATTGCAGGAGAAGGGGTCCGCTAGAATCCTTGTAAAACTTTAGTGCATTACCGACGGTCCCCGATGTATCTACGCATCGATTCTCCTCTAAGATACGACCCTTGCAAAGGATCCACATCAGAGAACCAACGAGATCTTGAGCATACCCTGACGATCTCCGATCCAATCAGACTCTAAGCCGATTTCGTATTCCATTTCGGCTGCCATCTTGATCAACCGAAATCCGGACCAATGACCAGCGACCCTAATGCAGCCAGCATTCAGACAATATAATGCTGGCCACAATACCCCGAATACATGACTATAATTCATAACATGAAAGACGGCTTTGAATCTCCTATCGAAAGACAACATCTCGATCTGGGTGTCAAGTCGAATGAGGGCGGCAAGAAGCTTCCCTCAATCTCTCACGGGCTCATGAGCAACACCTGTGCCCGCGTGGATCACAGGTCAAAATTGAGCGAAATTCCTCACCCGAGCTCAAGAAGCGCAAGACAACGGATATCTCTTCATACCCCATTGTTCTTCGTACGTACATGGCGCGTGAGACGATGGTTAAATGAATCGCATCAACAGAGTTTCAAATCCCGCCCCTTGCGATCTGATGCCCAAGCCACTTAATGAAAGCCGAGGACATGGAGACATTGGACAAGCTATGTAGACCGAGAGACGGTTTTTAGATCGTCGGCACGGCGAGCAAAGCCGGTACGTAAACGAGACTTTTCAAGCGCGACGAGCAAAGAAAGTTCGCAAGCCACACAAAGTCACCGCCATGTAGCCGGCTTCGCTGCCTCAAAAGAAGCGTGCCAGAGTCTCGTCGGAGTCCACAGCAATTGAAATAGAGTGAGTAGATATAACAGACATCATGTCTTGGCTCGAAACGTTGGTCACGGACGCAGTTCCCATCTGCCTCGATCGATAGGGAATTCAAGACCGACGCTTTGCCATCATGTATTAAAAGTAGTGCACATGTATCATAAGAAAAGCTTACAAAACATCATAATGGTCCAGAGAGAGATGGCGGCGCCTGACTTGGCTTCGAAGATGACATGATCAGCTAATCAGCCGGAGCCGTTCAGGCCTTGCCCCTGTTCCCCTTGTCCTTCATGGGGCTAGACGAGGAACCAGCGGCAGCCTGTGCCCTCGCAGCAGCAGCTTTCTCTAAACCACTCAAGAGCTTTCCAGCCTTCTCCCTCTCCCCATCTGTCACTTCTACCCCATCCAGCATGTTCAGCTTCCCACCGGGACCGCCTGAACCACAGGCCCGCATGACAAGGCCCCGATATGCTAATCGTTCCATATAGACAGCGTCCGGTAGGTCCCGGCGGAAACGTTCATCCAGCTCCATCCATGTCGGAGCGTATGGCGATTTCCGTCGCGACTTCTGTGATGCCGAATCTCTCGTGGGGCTGGAGGATGGGGAAGTCTCGGATTGTTGAGGGGCGGGGGTAGATAAATGGGATGTTGGCTGCACAGCGCTGAGCAGATCGCTCGCGTTGACCAGGAGCGGAAAGTACCAGCCTAGCGAGAACGGGTTCATGCTGTACAGGATCCGCATGGATTAGCACCGAGCTTAGATATTGATATATGATTGACTCACCGGAAATCTAGAACCTCCAACTCTCCAAGCCCTCTAAGAAGCTTCCCAACCACACCTCTCCAACTCTTGACTCTTCCCCCTACCATGGTCAACTTTCTCAATCTCCTCAGCCCACCACCTGATGGCGGCGTTGTCAAGCCCCGTACGATATCCTCTCCGCTTAAGAAGTTATAGTTCAGGTTCAATACTCGGAGATTAGGGACACATGCGGCCAAGTTTTGTGGGAGCGAGGTGAGCCTGCATGATGCAAGTTCGAGGTAGACGAGGTTGTACAATGGTGAAGACGAAATGAAGAGGTGAGCTGGCAGAGCATTCCCTGAGTTGCCGTAGATGATGTAATCAGTTTATATCCCGTTCCAGAAACTTCATAGATGCTAACCAGATAAATATAATCGCTTGATATCCCGGATGCTCCGGCCGGAGAGGACGCTGCAACAGATTGTAGAGAATATGTCAGCGAACGCAACAGAAACGAAGACATAGCCTAAAATCGATGACTCACATCCCGTCAGACCGCCTTTGTTCCCTCAGACTAAGATTTTCTAGCCTTGTCAGTCCTTCCAGCCCCACCACCTCGCCCAGCCGGTTACCATCGGCGTAGAAAGTCCGCAACCCAGGAAATGCACACCAACTTGGGCTCGACAAGGATGAGACAGACGCATCGCTGCCGAGCTCAAGATGGGCCAGGCGATTCCCGCTCAGTCGCAACACACGAAGCCTTGAATTGACAGTGACGGGTGACGTCGATGAAGATGTATTTGCACTACCCGAGGGCGTGTTGAAGGCCTCGAGCTCGTTATTGTCTAGAGCAACGGCATATGCCCGATAGAAATGAAAAGAATTGGGATAGAAAATCAGCCTACGATCTGTAATGGCCAACCCAAGCGGGGAAGCGAGGAGCGAAGGTGACGCGACCCAAAGGACCAAAAAAGCTCGTTACTTCGAAACAGTGATCATCTTCTTTGGATGAGATGAGCTAAAGTTGCATCGAGAGACACAATCCAGAAGATTGGTCCCCCACAACGGGATTGGGAAGCTGATCCGGGCATCGACCGCGGCGATTGATGCGCGGGAACAACTGGAAGACACCAAGCCAAGAGGGGAAACCGCCCGCGCCTAGCGCGACCACCACGTCGTCTCGACCCAGCCTTTGCGCTAAAATAAGACGGCAAAAAGTAATGGGAAACAAATGAAGAAGGTGAAAACGAGATGTGGCAGGCTAAAGCGGGACCCTTGGTGCGCGATGTAAATCATGTTTTCCCTCTAGGTCTCCCGAGGGTCCACCGCGAGCAGTTCGTCCGTGCCCCTCGCTGGATAAATGTCTCCCGATCGCGGTTGCCAAGGATCGAAGCATGGATCATCATCCGTATCGTAGGGCCCTTGAGGTCGAAGCGCGAGAAGGATGCAGGCTTGGGGCTGGAAACTGCAAGAAGCACAGGGAAGACGCGAAGGAGCGAAAGGGTTGTGGAAAGCGCCCGATTGGTCGCTGAACCGGTCCCGGCGCCGCGGCGAAATCGTAGAGAAGACTCGGAGAGGAATCGGTCACTCACCAAGGTTCAAAGAGATCAACGCTTTCAGCCGACTGATGCCCCTCACATCGGTTAAACGATTCTCACTAAGGTCGAGAGTCTCCATGCGAGGCCAGCGAACTCCATAAAGATCCAAAACGCCCCCAAGCGCATTACCTTGAATGCTGACTTTCACAAGCCCGTCGAGCTGTGTTATGCCATCCAGGCGAGTCACACAGTTGCCATCGACCTTGAGCTCGCGCAAATGGCGGAGGCACTCGAGTTCTACAGCCCAAAAACAAAAATGAATGAGCGGATAATTTTAAATGGTGCGGGACGGTCAGCGTAGTCTAAAGTTACGACACGGTGTGGAAAGTAGCGAGAAGCCAATGCAAGTACTCACGTTGAAGGGATTCTACTTGACCATGACTAATATCGAGCTCCTCCAAGTTCGGAAGGTGAGTATATGAAGTGACGGAGGTGAACCTATTTAACCGTGCGGGCCCCGAAAGAAGAGCACACGGGACCAGGTCAGGATATCGAGGATTTAGCGGAGGGATGAGCGCGAAGAAAGAAGGGTCAAGAGGCGCATTAGCGTGCTGATTCAGACTCACAAGTTATTCGCCGCGAATAAAGCGCGGAGAGTGCTTGGCACGCCGCTCAACCAGGTCAAGTGATTCTCCTCCCTATTTTAACCGAAATGTTAGGATGGGCGGGAATTTCCATGATCATCGGAGCGGATGAATCTAAAATAACTCACACTGAGAGTCTTTCCAAAGAAGGCAAGAACTCCTTCAAGCGTGTCAAACTATTCAAACCCTTGCGGTTCATATGGACGCTCCTCAGTTCCTCCCAGTAGGGCTCATACGGTTGCACCAAGGTCAATACGCGGATCAGCTGGTCATGCGTGACGCGGAATGATGCTTCAGTGAGGAAGGTCGCGTCGTCAGCCCTGTGGCCAGCTTCCGTCCGTTTGAAACGGCGCCCGTTGCCCGTAGACTCGTCTTGCGGCTGGTTCTGATCCTGCTCCTGTTCTGGGAAATCGTGATATTTTTGGTGTTCCTCGGTGCTGCGTGCCGATAAAGGCTGTGCAGGATCTGCAATGTTTTGCGGGGACGACTGACCTCTGCTTCCTTCTTTGGAACGCGTAATAAACGTGTTGAAAGTGCCTATGACCGCCGAGAAATACACACACGGAATTTCAGTTATCTCGACTTCAGTCAATTGATAACACCCGCAGCTGCATCACTAACCTGAACCATCTTCAGAACCTTCCAGCCCCTCTAAAAGGTTACCAATTCGCTTCGTCCTCGCAGATGGGATATAGCTAGAAGCTCCTTGATCCTGCGTTCCCTCGTCCTCTTCTTCCACTTCTGCGCTGTAGCTCGGCTCCGTCATGGTTACGGTATCTTCCGTCTCTCCCGAAGGACTGGCAAGACCACGAATCTTCCCAGCCTTGCGTCCATCGGAGAAGCTGACCGACCTTCTGGAACTGAAGTCCACTGGGTCTGTATATCGTCGAGGAGTGATAGGTTTCTGCGGAGTTGGTTGTTTCAATACTGATCGCGGAAATATTTGAGGTCTTGATGAAGATGCGGAAGAGGAAGGGGTAGTTCTAATTGCGTTTGGCGTGGTGGCGGCGTCGAATGATGTTCGAATTTTCGTCGGCCGTGCAGGACGGGGTGGAGACATGTCCATTTGCAGCGAAATGTTAGCGATCCCCTCGCTTAGCTCCTCCAGAGACCGCGCAATCGGTCCAGCCGAGGTGTCCTGGACCTCATCCAGCTGTTGTGGTGGAGAGACGCCAGAAACACTATCCTCGTGTTGATCAGCTTGTATGGCCTCGATCTGTTCATCGGGATTGGTCGAAGCCGTGAAGTCAGAGTCGAATTGGAGGTCGGGGTTGATCTGAGGTGGAGGCGGCGCTGGACATCCATCTCCTTCTTCCTCAGTTACGATATCCTCTTCATTTTGTATGACATCCTCGTCTCTCAGAGGCCTCTGAGGCACTGGATTCACTACGAAGCTCCTCTCCAACTGGGTCTCGCCACTGTCACCGCCGCCGCCGCCGCCATTCATACTTCTTAGGAACCGCGTACTCCTCGGTGTTGCCTCCAAGCTCTCAATATCTCCGAATGGATCGTCGCTCGTCGTCCCAGCATCTCCTTCTCCATCGCCTTCCACCTCTTTTAGCTTCACCCACATCTGCCTCTCCTTTGAATATGTCATCCCACCCACTTTCGCACCAATGACCCCGTGCAGCTCCTCTGGTCGTATGGTCCTCAAGTTGGGCGGACCAGCATGCTTTACAAACGAGCCCGCCGTCGTGCCCGATATTCCGGAAGCCAAAGTGCTCGATGAGACGAACCGATTCATATCATCGTGAGATGCAAGGACATGATGGTTCGGGTGAAGAGTCATGGGGGCTGTGCTGGGTTGCCGACTAGGCAGCATCGGTGGTGTGTTGCTGGTGGCCGGCGGATTCGATGTCAACGGCATCGCGTTGGTCAATGGGATGGCTGAGTTGAGAACAATGGTTGGTGGGACCTTGAACGATATATCATCGACTGGCTTGACCGGCTTGACTGGGGAGTCTCGGGTATCTGGCGATCTCTTCCGTGAGGCAGGTGCTGGGCTTTCGACGAGGCTGTTATTCCCGGAAAACAACACCTCTTTATCCACCTCGTCCGCGGCGCTGATCCGACGTAGCAGCTTTCTCGGTGTGGCCCGCTTTGAACGCGACGTCCCGCTCTTCGATAACCTCAAGTCCTCTTCTTTCATATGACCTGGCTGGGACTGAGATTTTCTGAGCAGGTCTTTCGACGCATCTGCACTTGAACGTGATAGACTGTCGGCGAACGACTGTTCCTCTACGACGATCGAATGCGGGCCATCACTCATGGCAAGATCAACATCCTTCTTGATTTGCGCAAGTATATTCGCGCCTTGCAATCGATAGTTGACCGCGGCTCGCTTGGCGATTGTTTGCGGAAGGGTGTTGATCGCTGGCTCCGTGACGGTCGTAGTCGATGACCCTGAAGCATGGCGCCGCTCCCTTCCATTGTTCGGTGCTGTGTATCTCCTTTGTTAGCCGTATCAACCACACGCGTCAGAGAAACCACATACCATCAGGAATCTTAAGGGGCGACTGATCCAGACATAGAACCTCTTCGAACGACACCGACGTCCCTTGAGAGTCGATCTTACCAAACGGTGACCTCCCATCATCCTCCAAGATCTTCGGCGGAATCATACTGTTGGTTGTCCCGTTGAAGAAGCTCCGAGTTTGGACTTTCCCCCAGGGGCTCTGATGGAAGTCGCCGCTGGAGGACGTTCGGAATGATTGGTCTGATGATGTTATGTCGTCTCTGGGACTGAGTTTGATCCTTTTCGTGCTCCTCCATACGGGTTCTTCGTCAACTGAGGATCCCTCATGTTGCGGTGACGACGCCTTCACTGCGATCGAATCAGCAAGAGCACCGAGATGATCGCGAGTATAGGTATCATATTGTAACCGGAAGAGCTTCAGACGGGCGTCGGCCATCTGGGTCCCATCTTGTTCTTGCTCCTGCTCTCCGGTGGCTGTTGGCTCCTCTTTATCTGTCTCTTGCTCTTCAGAAAAGATTGAATCCTCCTGCTCTTCGCCGTCGTACCTCCATATAGATTTGGGTGTATCGTTCGCTCTCGGATTCGGTGATGGATTCGCTGGAGAGACATGAGTACGGGACACACTTGTATCGACTCTCAGAGGGATGGGTGTACGAGGGACTATGAAGGTGAATTGAAAGGTCGAGCTCTGCTTCCTGCCATCGAATCCAACGAGGCCTGGAATATCGCTCGCTTCGATTGAGTCGCCATCAACATTGCCGCGCGCACTGTCCTTCAATATTTCAGGTGATGAGGGCGGCGGGAGGTGACTTTGCGAGAGCTTGGACCGTTTCGGTCCGGACGTAGCCGTCGCGACCGGGAATACGGGCTTCGGCGGAGGTAGTGGGGGTGTCGTTGATCGTGGTGACACTTGAGCTTGGTTGGTTGTTGGAGAACGTGTTGTAGGTGGCGACGGCGGATCAAACAGCCTCTCTAAAGGAAGAGGGCTGAATATCGTCTTGGCTCCCCCGCGTTTGAGCTGCATTTGACCTGGTTTGAGCCCAAGCGGCGTGTCGGGAAGAGGCTGGTCGTCACGTATGAGAAACGTCCCCCCTCCCATTGGACTCTCCTGTCTTTCCTCCTCCCGCTCTTCACCGCTGTCCTCTCGTTCGTCTTGCAGCATAGAGTTCTTCGAATGAGACTGTGGTTGTTTTCTGGGAGTAGCGTAGGAGATTGAGCTAGACCCAGCCCAGTTTGGAATCGACGTCGCGGTAGCGGTTGCAGGCGATGATGATGCAGAGAGAGACGAGCCCTCCGATACCCATTCCTCCTCCTCTTCAAAACCTTCCATCCATGCTGGCGTTGCGCTGGCCATCCTTTGACAAGCCCTAGGAGCGAGGAATGAGAAGTGAAGCGTGGTCGTCGTTAAACGCTTTGTTTGAAGTAATACGGAGAAAGTCACGAGACCCGCGTTACGCGACCACCTGAACCCCTTTCATTGATTGAACCCCTCGATTATGCCGACATCAGAGTCCACAAGTGGCTAGGAACTACGTCGTTGCCGCTGGCAGGATAGCGACAAACCTCAAACGGGCATACATCACGCTCCAACCGCCATCTGAATCTCTCATATCAACTGCACACTTATCCTCCACCAACAGCATAAGTTCCTCCGCCTCCGCTTCATTCAGGTCTGCGAGGAAGCTCTCCCTACAGAACGTTCGCAACCAGTCAATCAGTCTCCCAGGAAGAGGTGTGATACGTGGATTCAAGGAGATGTGGGTGACTTGGAAACCACCTTTCTCCAAAAGCTACTATGCAGAGCAACGCGTCAACTCATGGACGCGACCGCGGCCTGATACGTCATGCGCACCGTTTTATATTCTTGTACGGACGGGAAGAACCATGGATCGAGACTCTTGGCATCCCTGCCTTTCGATTCTAAGACAATATGAAGGGCAGAGCGAAGACCTTGAAGAAATTGGGAATGCTCATTGTCAACCTCAAGCTCTTCCATCAGCGCCATTTCAACATACCTATGCAATTCAAGAGCCCCCCAAACTCGCCCACGAACCTTCCTTTGCCATCGGCTTTGAGGGCCTGACGTGCGCTGCTGACGACACCTGCTGGGTCTCGCTTGCACCAATGCAATACCGCGTTCGTGAAGACGGCGTCGAAGGAGCCTCTCAGTGACGCCAGCTCCACAGGATAGACCAAATCTTGCACGTCTCCGACAAAAGTCCTCTCTAGACCATTTTGACGCGCTTTGTCGATCTGGTGGACGCGTTTGTCAACGCGTCATCCGCCATCTCCAAGGAAGGTTACTCGCCAGATTCTGACTAAAGTCAGTACCAACGACAAGACCATCCTTCCCAACAATTTGCTCCAGCTCCTTGGTCACTTCTCCAGTACCACAACCGAAATCTATGATCTTTTCGCCTGGTTTAGGGTCGAGCAAGCCCAAGACTGCAGAGGTGTATTGCTTAGAATATACGAAGGACGCGTTGGTGTTGTACAGCGTCGACGACCACGTATCTTTCTCTTGATTCACGGTGTTGCTCGACATGATGATTTAGATGGGTATGTCTTTCACTGGTTTGAATGCGTTGTGAGCACCATTGAAATGAGCCTTAAAGCGGGCGCTAATTTCCGGGGTAGCAAGTGTCGGCCGACGCGTCCACTTTGGACTTTCGGCCGCATGCTCGACCACACACGAATCGCTTTAACTTCCCGTCGGGCGATGGATCCCTCAGGATTTCAGGCCGACCATACTTAGAGTCTCGTCGTCAAAGTGGCGCAGACGAGGAGCAATTACGTGACTCACACACTTTCAGTCAACTCCCCGCCACATTAGTGTTATCGCCCAGACCAAGGGACGTGTAAATTGAACATTCTCAGCATACGCAAAACAACAACCGGGACCTTACAACCGTCTCCAACACGTTTCCGTCGCTGTAGATCGTACAGGGCAATAGCGGGAAATACGTAGGTTTGGAAGCTGCCGGATGTTGTGGCGGATTTGTTCGCCTCGTGCATCCTCAACATCGACACGAGGCATCCTTGAAAATTCTGTATACGACCAAGCTATAGCGTTGGGGCTCGCTTCCTCTCTCCCATATCCCTCTGGTCTTGTACGATTCACGACTCAGCCTCTCGCGTCTCTATCTTCGTCTGTCCACTAGTCATTCTTTTCAAACCACCACACTCATTTCAACTACCTTGGCCAATCCAGAGAAAGATCTCGCTCGTTTAGACTTTTCTTCGACGCGTCACAGACAATAACAATACCCCCAGTCACAACCCAAACCGCCGTCGACATTGCAACACAATTCAATATACCCAGTACCTGCTCCCATTGCCACCCGCCCACTTACACAGATAACAAGGTTCGTTACAAGCCCCCGTCGCCTTCCAGAGCGTGCGTCAATTAGCGCACCAACTTATCGCGTTGTGCCTTTCTGCTTTTGCTTAGGAACCAGCCCTCGCTTCTTCCTAGGCCTGCGAGCAAGCACAACCGGCCATGAGTCTTCACCCTGACGCTGCTTTTGCTGTGGACTTGGATCCGTCGTCGTTAGCGCGTATACGTACCTCGAGCGCTACCACTGTTCGTCCCACACCTCCGCGCATCCTGGATTCCAACCTCCTCCCAACACTGATATCCACTCCACCAATCGCTTCTTCCTACGGCCAAGCCATCTCTGCGTCTCGTACACTCCAACAACAGATGGACCGTCCACACTCCAGATCCGATGCGTCCTCGAACCGAACGCGTCTGGGCAAGGAACGGACCTTGCAATTGGGCGCACCGTTCGACCCCGATATCTCATCATCCCCATATTCCACCATATCCGACAACTCATCTTCCTCCGGATCCGGCTCTGGAAAGACCATCCGCTTGGTTAACGAAGAGGGACGTCGTTCGCTCTCTCATAAGCGGTCTTGGTCCGACCCATATGCCTCTATACCCATTTTGCCCACAATTTCCGCCACGACGCCAACATCTACGCCAACGCCCGCACACGCCTCCGATTCTGATTCTGCTCCTCCTTCACGTCCTTCTGCGTCTCACCAAGTCACGACCCGCGTCTCATTCGCCAACGACCCACTCGTACGACGACGATCTCAAAAGCAGCTCCAGCGACACCGCGCGTCCGGCTCCACCCCTCCCGTCCATTCAATATCCACCACATCCACTCTCCCCCCGTCAACATGGCCACGATCTGCACTGAAGACGCCCTCCTCTCAGGCTCCCTCGCCAGATACCGTCGCTTCCTCGCTCTCTCCTCAGACGCCGCAAAGTCCCCTCAATTCATTCGTTCCCTTCACTGACTCACCAATGTCTCGATGGCCAAGGCACCACAACTCTTTCGATACGAGCCCCGGGGCTGCGCCATTCCCTGCTTTGCCTTTTACTTCTACGCAGCAGCCACGTACGTCCAAGTTGCTCGAACAGAAGCAAAGGAAGAGTTCGCCAGGACTCCTCACGGCCTACGAGCTTAACGCCACGCCGGCTTCCACCATCAATGCTAGAAATCCAAGTCCAGAAGCCTCCCAACCCCCACCGTTTGGAAGACGTGAGGTTACGAGCTCAAATGCATCGAAAGCCAGCCTACCAATCTGGCAGACAAAGGTCGCAGAGGAGCTCGTCCGCCTCTCGCGGAATCGAAGTCAATCCCCAGAGTTGGAAGTGTCTCAGAAGAGTAGCAGTTCCACTGGCAAGGAGAACAGTTACCGGCCCAGAAAGAGAAGTCAGCCAACTGCAGGCCGCCAACGGAAACTCTCCTCGCTATTCCAAACTCATGCCGCAGAAGTGGAGCCTGTCATTGTACACGTCGTCAGCCAAGAATCGTACGACGGAGGGATCGATCCATATGCCATCCCCTCTGAATCCGTCCCGACACCGCTGATGGATGACGATGGTGTTCGGAATCCATTCCACTTGATGCCTGGGAGTGGCAAGCCACATGACTCGGATACAAAGAAGTCTTCCTCATCAGAGTCGAGTCAAGGCGAAAAGAAAAGGCCGGGATCGAGCAAACGAAGACAGCGAAAGGCCAAGGTGACACCAAGTCGAGATGGGCCTGAGGGGAAGGGAGGGTCGAACGTGGTCGCGAGCGTGGAGGAGTCTTCTCACGTTACCGTTGTCGTTGCATCCACTCCGAGAATACCTGGATCAACGCCTATAAGCACGTCACTCCCATCAATGCGAGCGCGCACCCCTCCGCCAACAGCATCATCCTCCGCGCTAACCTTTTCGAGCCATACCCTCCGGCCTTCGCCAAAGTCGACGCCCATCCTCCGACCATCCACCCCTACTCGCCCTCGTACGATATCGGAACTGACGCCTTCGTCCTCGCCGGGTGATTCGCCTAGGCGAAGGTTGAATTCGTCAATATACGAGGGCTCGTTGTTCTTCACTCCCCGAGCGGCTCCACCCGAAGGATACGTTGGACCACCTTCCTCCACCTCGTCACCCTTGAAACGACAGACGTCGTCGTCTTCGGTATCTTATCCGTCAAGGCGGACGACTTCTGCACTGGTTCCCGGTCAAGTGAGACTCATTGCGCAGGAGGAGGGTAGGAGGGAGGAAGAGGCTGCATCGTTGGGAAAGGGGAAGGGCAAACGCCTAGGATCGGATGATGAGGATGATGGTGGATCCTTGTTCTCGGCGCTGGAGGTACCAATCCAGGCGAGACAACGGAAGGAATCGGTCATGACGACTGATGGTGGTGATGTTCTTGGGGGTACGATTATCAATAGATTCTTATCATCAGGCTGGTAGACTTATCTTATCTTTTATCTCAGAGCTCCCATCAAACCCCAGAAAGCGCATCAAGCTCACCACATCGGCCGCCCTTGTCCAATCACTCGCGGACGCGGCGGACGCAGGGGAAAGAGAACAACGAGAGACAAGATCTCGATCTCGGTCCCCCGGCTCAGAGCTTAGAGGCATTCTCACCAATAAGGGGAGCAGACCACCATCAGAGGATGTACAGGACTACAATCCAGTCGCAGGGCCTAGTCGACCGGACTCCCGTCGGAGTGGTAACGTATCGTTCGTCGGCGGTGAGACACCGCCAGCATCGCCGTCAACGTCCCGCGGCCGATCAAGACCTTCAAGCATGTCGAGTGGGAAGCAGTCGATACCGCTCATGGCTCTCATCACTCCCAGGCCAGCTTCGATGTCGATGTCGGGATATGAAGGTGGATACCATCTCAAGGAACCGAAGAGATACGCTTCGCCGAGTCACTCGAGATCCCCAGTGAGAGCAGGCAGGTCAACGAGTTCAGCGCTCGGGTCTCTCCCCGGATCGCGTACGTTTTTGCCGACTGAGTCTTCCTCTTGGTATCACGCTTTGCCAATGCAAGGATGGGCGTTCTTCGCTGGGTTTCTGTTGCCGGTGTTCTGGTGGATCGCTGCTCTGTCGAGTGTTCAGGGTCCTGACACAGAGCGCGCCGAGTTCGCCAATCTTCATACTCCAGATCGTGAGTAACGAAAACTTGTCAAACGAGTTACCGCATTACTTATCTGTGCCACGTTCCTTCCAGAAATCATTTCTTGGCGCCGTCGGTGTCGTCTCGTCTCCATATTCTCTATCATTGTTTATGTCCCTGTTATCACCCTTGCTGTTGTCTTCGGGCGGTAGATGCCCTGTCCATTTAACCATTTCTTCTTCATTTCATTGTTAACATATCTTGGGGTTATTTCCCGTCGGACCTTTTTTATCCTTCTGACCATATTACACCACTATTTGTCCATACGCCATTTGTTCTCTTTAACAATTTCACGCCGGCCTTGTTGTTCGGTAGCAATCAATTCGCATAATGATTCAGCACTATCATGTAGGAGGAAGCTCAGGTTAGCAAGACTATGGTGGTTCTAGTTCACAGAACTTTAAGGTCTTACACGATAGGAGAACATCCCCACAAAGTACATTGCTAATCGGTCTAACTTCCTCAAAGAACTGCTGGATGGCCCATGTCCAACATCATTGTGGGAAGAAAAAAAAGAAAAGAAAAAAGCAACGTCCCCAGCAAAGTCAGACTGCCAAATTATTCTTGAAAGGTCGATTCCGCTGCCTTCAACAAACCGAACCCAGTGACGTCAATGATATCTCAGTCATCGGGTATTGGTCATTCATTGCAGTGTGTGGGCCTTGAGGGTGCCGATTCTTTGGCGACACAATGCTTATAATGGGACAGAAGAGGCTCTGATACTGATCGATACCGATTCAGCCACTTGGCAATCAGATCTCTTGGATCGTCTTCAACCACAATCTCTTTCCTCTCTGTGGCGAGGAAAGCAAGATCCATATTGAATCTCATATGTTCGACCCAACATCTGATATCCCTGGTGGCCAACCCAAGCAATCACCGCTGTTGAGGGTATTAGTCCCCTCTCATGACTCACCAAGTGAACCCACGTCTCACAAACCTGATCACTTCCTAGCACTTCAAGGGTATCGTGTCAACTCCGTCGGATGTAGAAACATACGACATCAAGCGTTGGGCACAGAACGCAATCAAAAAAGCGGCCTACGTACTTTACCCTTTAGATGCGGAAGATGTATCTACAGCCATCCTCGTACGTATCTCGTTTCCCCTGTATCTCGTTCATATTAGGTGATGGAGATTTTGCTCTTAGTTCGCTAGAGCTGAAAAGCTACCAATCGCGATCTGCGGGGGTGGAAACGACGCGCTTGGGGCATCCTCCAGCGAGGGAGGCGTGGTTATCGACATGCGTAAGATGAACGCCGTCCGAGTCGATAAAAAGAGCAAGGTCGGATACATCCAAGGCGGCACGACGAACCGCCAAGCTGTTGAAGAGCTTTTTAAGGAAGGCATGGCCGCACCTCTCGGCATGGTGAGAACATGCGACTCGTTATTCTCTGCTCGAGTAACAAACCCCTACAGTACGGCGGTGTGGGGGTCATTGGACTCTCTTGCTCAGGAGGGCTCGGTTTTAAGATGGGTCAATATGGGCTGGCATGCGATAACATCGTCTCGGCGACGATGGTTTTAGCCAATGGAGAGATCGTCCCTGTCGATGATGAACATCATCCTGATCTCCTTTGGGGGATTAAAGGTGGTGAGTTTCACTCTATTTCTGAGACCATTACCGTATTTGCTTGTTGACCATGTACTAGGAGGATCGAACTTTGGTGTGATCGCCGAGCTAGGCATGAGGATCCACGAGACGCGGTCTGACGTCTGCACTATCCGTATGGCGCCTCTCTGCAATCGCATCATTTACGTGCTGACGAAATTATTTCAGAGCACATTTACCTTCCGGAACAACTTCCCGCTCTCGTGGGCGAGCTATCTGCTTGGCTTGAAGTGCAGACGGCGCCGGAATTTATACAGCTTGTGTTTGCTTTGGACCCAGAGGACCGGAAGGTGATTTACTGTGGAGGCTCTGATGGTTGTGGCTCTTTCTGAACCTCTTCTATATCTTAGCCCTATCTTATATTCAGCGGCGTGGGCGACTTTAGCGCCGAAGATGGGAGACGTCTCTGGGGCCGCTTCGTGAAGCTCGGTGAGTGATCATCTTCCGGCCGTATCTCCAAGTTGTCAAAAGCTAAAATATTGTACTACGACCGAGGTCCCGTCAAAAGCAAGGTCTCCCAAGTCCCGTATCCTCAGTACGGAGCCCTCGCCGACCAAGTAGCAAACATACCGGGCTATAAAGTAGGACGTGGCGCACACTTTAACAAGTTCGATTATGAGACGGTGAAGAAGGCATACGACATGTGGCTTGCGGTCACCTCTAAGGTACCAACAGCCATCATCAGATACGAATTCTACTATTATGATCTCGTGCCAACGGTGCCCGTGGAAGCGACTGCATTCCCGCAATGAACCAAGGTATGCACGCTACATGTGCCATGGCGGTCTTCGCCCAACTGATTTCGTGCCCTTAGGACAAGACGGCGCTGGTTGGTGTATTCGGTTTCGCGGACGAAAAGTTGATAATCGAAGCGAGGAAGGCCTGCACAGATCTCCAAGAGTGCATCTCGTCCTCTTCTACGGAGGAAGCGAGGGCATCGGGCGGAAACATTGGGTACGCAGCATTCGCTGCATCACTGAACGACACAGATGCCAGCGCGAGGCAGGTCTTTGGGCCCAACTATCCACGTTTGCAACGAATCAAGCGCCAGTATGATCCGGACATGGTGTTCAACAAGTGGTTCTGTGTCAGGCCTGCTGACGAGTAACTGCAAGGTTGCACATATAATTACAATGGCCCATACATTGGAGAATTCGCAATACCCCCACCTTGAACCATGAAGTGGAGATACACATGGTTTCGTTAGCGATCTGGTGGCGCCCGAAGAAAGTAGCTGCTTGATGCGCAAAACCAATGAACGCGAGGCAAAAGACGAGTTGACAGTTTTGTGAAATCGCTTGTCTCTCTAGTCGTACTGTCAAGGATGATGGATTACATATGCTCCAATCGTAACATGTGCGTAACAACTGTTCCGCCCAACACCATCTATCCCTCTGTATTTTTCCCGATCGTACGTGGCCTATGCTTTCGGTGGCAGGTACATCTCCCCTCGCGCTACGACGACCGCATTGCCCCTGAGCTTCACCCGGCCCTTGTCCTTTTCCCATATCACGTCAAGGTCTCCTCCTCGCGAACTAGCTTGTCTCGCGGTAAACACCTCGCCTGGAGGGATCTTCAAGACCTCGCTCCAATAGGGTGCCAAGGCGCAGTGAGCTGACCCCGTCACTGGATCTTCTGGAATGCCAGATGCTGGAGCGAACATTCGCGAGATGAATCTCGCCGTTGGAGCTAGCGCAGACGGACGTTCGGATGTCAGGACGGTGCTACGAGTGCCTGTAGTTACGTGAGGCACCTGTTACAAGCTCAAGATAAGCCAGAAGGTTCTTGGTGATGAAAAAAAAAGACACTCACGAAGGGTGTTGGGTTGACGCTAGCGTTCTCCAGATCGAAGGCCGTGTCCAGACGCACCAACATGAATCTATCCGCCTTCTGTACGTCGAGGACAGCAACCGACCCTCCCACCGCTTCATCCACAACCCTCGCTACCTTTTCCAACTCCTCCGCGCCGACAGGTATCAAGGTGTAGGCTGGGAACTCCAACTCGATGTGCGGCGTGTCCGGCACTCTCTTCGCTGTCAACGTGCCCGAGAGCGTCTCGAATTTGAGCATGTTTACGCCTTCTGGGACCAAAGCGACATCGGCGAACAGCACCCTCGCGGTCGCCAAGGTAGCGTGGCCGCATAGTGGGACTTCGTTCTTCGGCGTGAACCATCTCAATCCGTATGTTCGGGAGTACTCGGTGTCTTCCATGGCTCTCGGAACGACGAAAGCAGTCTCGGAAAGGTTGAATTCAGCTGAAATCTTCTGGGCTAATGGGTCGCTGATGGCGATGGAATGAGGGAGTACAATCACCGCTGCTGGATTGCCTGCGAATGGCGAGGAGGTGAAAGCGTCCACGATCGTATATTGTAAGGTGAACATTGAAGATATGTATTACTATCTTTTCCTGTCGAGTAAGAGGAAGGTGATCATTATATGAAAGAACATATGGGAGTCAAGGTGACTCTGACAGATGAGTAAGCTTCGGCCGGTGCTCACCGGGTTCTTCTTGTGGAATCGCCGAGTGCTTCCATTTGCTTCGCAGATATTCATAATTGTTGGCTTGGTGCCATTCGTGATCGCAGTCAGTCATCCCAGAGCTACCTGAGAGTAGAACACGGATTGCGAAGAACGAGCCGCCCGCGTTATGACAGCCTCGAGCACACGCAAGCAGCAGCTTATATTCTTCAGAATATGCCACTCGTCAGCTTTAAGTAGGGAAGAGGATATTTGAGAGACGTATGTACCAGAAGTGTGATGGAGATAATCGCCGGCGTCCTTTGGGAGACGACATATGCGTATTGTTTCTCTGTCCGTTCCCCTTATATCGTATGCAGCGAGGTTTGATGCAGTTGTGACGACTCCTTGACACTCATTATGAGCTCCCTTGCGATTAGCTGATGCCCAAAGACGCAAGTGAGAGGAACTCATTTGATAAAGGGTGGTCAGGGATTTGCAGATCAATGAAGGCCGGACCTCCTCTCGCCGCTGAATCGAAACTCTAAACATTGGCCGTGTGTCCCTACTTTATACTGGGTGATTCCCTTTCACCATCGGGATGTCGCTGGACAGTGCAGAATTTATGTCCGTACGTTGCTGCGTTTAGTCGTACTTGGAAGGCTGGTGGCAGTAGGTTTATTGGGCGTACTTTACCCTAGCTCCAAGACTATCCCTGAGACCTTACCAGGCCTAGAGCTATTCTAGTTAGAGTGTCAACAGGTGACCCATAAGTTACCAGGTGGAGGAGCTCGCGCGGGAGTACACGTTGGCGGCAATGATGGTGATGTCTTGGACACTCAGGGGCTTCGTTGAAGACCGTCTACCCTAGCCATCTTACATATGGCGATACATATGGAGAT
>WSTV01000273.1:0-38495 GCA_019632285.1 Tulasnella sp. 332 | reverse complement strand
CACCACCACATCTGCTATTTCAATGACGTCATCTTTACCCCGAGCCTAAATCATTTCAAACAACATGCAGGAAGATTCCATATCTTACATATCGTACACACGCGAGGGGTGCATTAAAAAAAAAAGAATGAATTGGAAAATACATCGCGTTTTTCTAGCGTGAGACGTCCAAAGCAAATCGAATCGAATCGAATCAAATCAAGTCAAATCAAATCAAATCAAATCAAATCAAATCCATCCTTTCAACCTTTGTCTCCGTATTTATACGGTTCATCTCGTCCAGCGCCTTCTGATATACGGTGACTGGCGTGGGCGTGTACCGCTTTCTACTCCTTCTACTCCTCCTCCTCCTCAGGGACCGAAATAGTTTGTGAATCGCTCAACTATGAGACGGCCCCTTTGGCGCCGCTCCTCAAATCCTTGTATTTTGGGGACAGCGTCGCCAATGGGAGTTTTCTTTCTTCTTTTTTTCTTTTTAGCGAGCTTGCAGAGCGCTGTGTCAGACATGATGTTATTCTAATATTAGAAGGAAGGAAAAAAAAAAGGGTGGAGGTGGCATGATGGCAGGTTAGTAAAATATTGAAAAACAGAGGTGACCCAAGACACTTTATTTTAATTTGAATTTTTTGAGAGACTGAGCTTACCCCACTTCCTCACATGATTTTTTTCGGGGTGGATTCTCGCGGTCGATATTGGAAGCAGAGATATCCATGCGACATCTAGGACACACGCCACTGCCATCGGATGGGATGAGAGCTGTGAGCTGGGTTCCTCTCCAATGGCTACACACTCAGAATCCGAGCACGAAAGGCTAAGAAGGAGAAAGAAAAAAAAAATCGAAAATTAAAATTAAAATTACTATACCCAGTGTATCAAGGTAATACGAATGAGACTTACATATGTTGGTGAAGCCAGTAACTTTCCAAAAGAAATAAAAATAAAAATATATATAAAATGCCACGCCTCTGAGAGAGTTCTATCCAAGAGCTTGAAGCGCCATCTGATATCCCCCCCCCCATTCCGCCAACACCTCTGATCTCGGGTGCTCGGGACAACGCACATCAAAGCGCGCCCCGTTCTTCGAATCGACCCTTGTACGGATGTAGGGACCTCATGCACTTGATACAGTCCCTTGTGTGCATTTGGACAAAGGAGGGCAAGGCCAAAGGCGATGATCATGGATACATTCCAGTGTGTGACCAACAATGAATGAAACGAGATGTGGACGTGCTCCTGACAGATTCCACTCGTGCCCGAGAGATCGGGTGAGGATAATGTCGTTGGAAGGTCAGTCGGATCGCGACGAAATGCGCAAGAGGGTAGCCGAGGGCGTCGTCGAACGTCGCCCACGCTTTGTACAATTGTGACGCGGACGGAAAGAACGACGACGACTACGGCACCCATGCGATTCTCAAAACCAGCCTGGGTCACTCATCAAGGTGACTTCTTCAGCGAGAACACTTAAACTCCCCCGAAGATCTGACCCCAAATTCCGCCGCAGACCAAGGCAGCGACAAACGCGTCACACTCTACTCTTGTCATGTCCATCCAGATGGTAGCAGGCTCGCCACCGGCGGTCTAGGCATGTGAAATAATTCTTTCATAATTGGAACCTACACCGCTTACTGGAATATTTACGTAGACGCCAAAATCCGGATATGGTCCACGCTTCCGATACTCAACCCTCAAGCGGACCAACTCAATCTACCCAAGAAGCTCTGCACGCTCACCATGCACAGTGGACCCGTCCTGTGCGTCCGGTGGAGCAACTCTGGAAAATGGCTGGCCAGCGGCTCTGATGACGCTATCGTCATGATATGGGACCTCGACCCGTGCGTAAAATTGAAGCAATCAATCTGCGGCGCAGGTTCCGTTCATTCCAATCTCACCTAAATTTCATTGGGGTGGGGGGAAAATAGTCACGGCTCGGCACGTGTGTGGGGTAATGATGAACCAAATATTGAAGGCTGGAAGGCGCTGAAACGTTTACCTGGACATGACAGCGGTGAGCTATCATTTGAGCTGCGCTCGGCGCTGACGAGTCCGCTGAGGCCTAGGCATGTGCAGATGTCGCAGACCTTGCGTGGCATCCAAAAGATCGATATCTCGCCTCAGTCGGCCTTGACAGCAAGGTCATCATCTGGTGCGGCTACACCCTGGAGCCGCTCAGGAAGCTCGACCGGCATGGTGGATTCGTCAAAGGCGTGATATGGGACCCGGTTGGAGAGTTCTTCGCTACGCAGTCGGATGACAAGTCTTGTATTATCTGGAGAACGACAGATTGGGAGGTGGAGGCAACCGTTACGAAACCATTTCAGGATTCGCCTGGGAGCACATTCTTCCGCCGTCTCAGGTGCGTCTCACTCTTCAGACTCGCCGAGTCTAGCAGGGATGAAGTTCTTACTGAACGGACTTCAATAGTTGGTCTCCGGACGGCGCACATATTACTGCTTCGAACGCCCTTAACAACAACGGATATGTGTTCGTTGCCGCAGTTATCGCTCGAAACGATTGGACATCAGATATCTGTCTCGTCGGACACGAGAATACCGTCGAGGTCGCTTCTTATAACCCACACATATTCCTCCGCGACACAACAGGAGACGTCACACCTACTAACATCTGCAGCGTGGTCGCATTGGGCGCCGACGACCTCTCCATATCCGTCTGGCAGACCAAATCTCCACGGCCACTCATCGTCGCTAAAGATGCATTTGACGGCCAGATCTACGATTTAAGTTGGAGTCTCGATGGCTTGACGTTGTACGCGTGCTCGGCGGATGGGTCGTTGGGGGCCTTTGACTTTGATCGGACCGAGTTGGATGGCATCGTGAGCTTGGATGATAAAGAGGTGTACCTGCAGAGATTTGGCTTCCACCCACCACCCGAGGCCGCGTCGACTGTGGTGACGAGACCTTCAGCAACATCGACTATGGCACCAAATGGTGTCATCGGTGGTCAGCCTTCTGCACATGCACAGGCGGCTGCGGCGGCTGCCATGGACCCAGGTCCAGCGTACGACAAGAAGGGAAGGAGGCGGATCAAACCTGTTTTCATCGCTGCGCTATCCACAGCGCCGAGTACAACCACTGGAACATATACCTCCTCCGCCGCCCCTGCACCTTACGCTCCGAATATGTCTGGATTTGCTTCAACGCAACCGATACAGCCGCCAACTCCATATCCCATGTCGTCTTCTTCGGCAGCCGGCCAGTCAAACGGTCACCTTTACAACACAAATACTTCCCAAGCGTTCCATCCTGCCCCATCTCAACACCTCCCCGCCACACCGCATCACCATGACATGAATTTCTCCCAGACGGATTACGAACGAAACCATCGACCAACGACGACTGCTCAGACGCCACTCGCGTTTGCGAATCGTCGAGGAAGCATCCACAGCGGGTTCGAGACGGATGGAGACGCGAAGATGGGAGCTCCTCCAATATCGGCCGTGGATACGACCAACTCGAATCCGGTGGCGGCTGGGAAGCGCAAGGCGGGCGATATGATGAGTGGTGGCGGAGATGAGATGAGTGGACCCGGTGGTAAGCCACTCAAGGCGCGAACCTTGGGAGGGGATAAGCCAAGGGAGCCTGTTGGGCCGGTACGAGAACTAAGGGCCGCTGTGAGTGGCATGGTGTTGTATGATGATAGGGAAATGGGCGGTATGTCCAAATTAGGGGTGCCACCATTGAAGACATTCTTGAGCGTCAAATCAGACGATAAGGAAGGGGACGTGTTGGAGACGAGAAACTTTGACGATGGAAGTGAGTCGATTTTCACATCTTCTTCTCTTTCTATCTTTCTTTTCCTTTTCCTTTTTGAAAATCTAGGTTATCTAGTTTTGAAGGCCTGATAAGACTGACTTTCATTTTCTCTTTAGAACCTTCCGAGATCACGTTTGTCAGCCAGAAGCAAACCCAATTCTTGGATTATCCATCAGCATCAACGTTATCTCTTGCTTTAACTGGAGCGTTCTGCGCAGCGGGTCTGGAAGATGGGTCGCTCAATGTGTATTCATTGACTGGGCGCAGGTGGGCGGTAAACTCGGGGGCAATATTTTTGTCCTTGAACTCATTACCTTGGTTATACCAGGCTTATGCCAACATTACTGTTGGATTCTCCATGTGCCATCATGGAGGGAGCGAAGTGTTTCCTTATGGCTATTACGGCCTCTGCAAAACTGCACGTTTGGTGAGTTTAAGAGAGCCTTCACTTTAATTCTTTTTACATCTCCCCCCTGAATGGAGTCGATTTTGCTATGATAGGAACACGAAGACCTGTAAAGCCGTATTCCCTCCGGTCTCTCTCAGCACCATCCTCAACCCGAACTCGTCCATCTCGTCCGCCACGGTTCGGCCAAACGGCGTACCGATCATCATTCTCTCAAATGGGACCGCATACACATACGACACTGATCTCGCGTCCCTTACCAAGATCACCGAAGCGCGATGGGGTGCCGGGAGCGACGCTTGGGAGGGTCGGCAGCGTCAGAACAAGGCCGTATCCAACAAGGGCGTCGTGGCTAGTCTAGAGATTACGCTCAGCGAGTTGGAAGCAGGGGGTGGCGTGTCGTTTCCCGCGGAGCGGCCCCAATGGTGGGACGCGGCGTATACGCTGGGTCATTTGGAGACGAGACAGCATGCGGCCAGGGCGTTGGATAGCCCAGCTGAGTACAAGACAGCGTTGCTATTGTACGCGAAACGGATTGCAGATGAAGGGTTTAGGGCCAAGGCTGAAGAACTGATCAAGGAGCTGTGTGGGCCTTTGTATTGGTGAGCGAATTCCCCGCTCACCTTACACATCATTGATTGGCGTTCACTGACATGTTTCTTACGCTTAATGATAGGAAACCCGGGAGAGAGGAGGCGTGGTCGCCGAACGTGTTGGGGATGGCCAAGCGTGACCTTTTACGAGAGGTTCTTTCCACGTTTGGTGAGTGGCGAGAGCAGGCCCTGGATCTCATCTCATCGTGTTAGTAAGGTTTGGACTGACGATCAAATCTGGCTTCCTTGGGTCGCTTCGTTTCAGCACGAAGCAAAACGCTAGCAAAACTTGGCCAGGATTGGCAGGAGACGTTGAAAAGAGCGGCAGCGGATTAAGGTCGGCGTGCTCGGCCGGTGTTGTGTGACCTGTAGTGGAGGCTGTGTGTAAAATGTGTAGACCTCTAACTTATGTAGCTATTTGCGATTCTGCCCGGTTCTGGTGCCCCGTGCTTATCGCGACGCACCGCAAGTTTCCAAAAAGACGTTATCACGATCCATCAACATACATCCGCGTTTGCCGAACCATATCATAAACACCCTCACGTCTTTCATCCCTGCCAACTTTCCATTTCCAAAAAACACATTTCTTCCTGCAACTATTCTCTTTCTCTGCTACTATTTTCTTTTTGGAGTCCCTACTAGACGACCTACCTCCAAATGAGCACGTTCTCTACGTCCACCAGCAGCTCTAGCACCAGCACCAGTACCAGCACCAGCACCAACACAATGTCCTCATGTCCGCCCACCAACCTTGCACCCCAACAAACACAACAGCGAGGCACACTCGTTCCAGGTCAGACCATCACATTGAAACACTACGCAGTAACCGTTCAGCGCCATATCAGTCAAGGTGAGCTGGTTTGCAGGCTCGGTGTGAAGAATTCGGTGAATCCGGCTAAAAACCCCGTTTTTTTCTATCGATGGGCACGACCAGGCGGATTTGGACACATCTATCTCGTCGAGACGCAGCAGCCCATCTGCGGTACCACTCAACATGTCCTCAAGCACATGCACATCTCTGATGCAGTCATGCTAGAAGAGGTGCAGAATGAGATCAGCGTCATGGTCAGTGTCGGGTCTTTCCCTTTGTCGTTACCTTTTACGTGTTGCCCGGGGAACCTCATGTATCGAAACCTTATGCTTCCCCAGAGAGTCCTTCGAAGCCACCCGAACATTGTAAGCCTCACGGACTCGGCCATACTCGTCCGTCGAGATGGTTCGCACGAGGTATTCATCCTGATGGCATACGCTGAGGGGGGCTGCATCATCGACTTGATGAACCGGTATATCCGCGAGCGACTCTCCGAGCAGGTTGTCCTCCAGATCTTCGTCGACGTCTGCGAAGCTGTGGCCTATATGCATAGCTTCAGCCCGCCGCTGTTACACCGTGACATCAAGGTGGAAAATGTGCTCGCTGGTGCGGATAACACGTACATGCTATGTGACTTTGGCTCGACAGCGTGTCCGGTGATCAGACCACCGACGACAAAGTCCGAGATTCGTGCGATGGAGGCAGATATCAATAGGCATACGACTTTGCAGTACCGCGCTCCTGAGATGGTTGATCCATACATGAGGCGGCCTGTGGATGAGAAGTCAGGTTCGTGGTGTAACATGCCCTCGGTCTGATCAGGTGTTCATGATACATTTCTTTCAATAAGATGTCTGGGCCCTCGGTGTCATGCTTTACAAGCTCTGCTACTATGCCACTCCGTTCGAAGGGGACAGCGCGTTGCCAATTCTTAGCGTCAAATACACTATGCCAGCGTATCCACTCTATTCAGACAATATAAAGAGTTTGATAGGTGAGGCTTAAAGTAAAAGTTGGATGTAGTGCTCAGGCTCTGATGGGTGATCTTGTGCAGCGTCCATGCTTCGCGATCATGGCGATGCACGGCCGACGGCAGCACAAGTCCTGCAGGAGACGCACCGGATCCGTGGCACTCAATCGAGACTTGCTTGCGTGAGTGTTTTCAGGCAGACTAGAACGAGGCTTAGTATATCAAATTAACCTACCTAACTTCCTTCTTATATAGCGCCAGCACCAACATCATGGCTTAAACATCGCAATGCCCCGGCCCGTCGCCGTCCCCGTACCAGTATTCCGGCCGGACCAGAAACTGGTTTCATCACCCATGGTGTGTCCCCCCCTTCCACATCACGTCACCTCCATGTCCAAGGTCTTTCAAAACGCTCGATCCAACACACTGCCTCCCATCGGCATCCAGATGCAACGTCCGCCGCGACCTCCGCAACCGTCAATGTCGACCCCTATCCCGTCGGGGATCCTATCTCCGAACCTGACCATTACGCGTGTACGGCCCAACACCTACCCTGTCATGATCCCACCTCCAACCGTCACGATATCTACGCCGACTCCGACCCGGCCATCTGGTGCTAATTACTTCCCATGGGTGCAATCTTCTCAAGACCCACCGCCTTCTATAGATCAGCAGAAACGCAGGCACCATCACATGAACCAAATGACGCTCAATATGATCCCACCGCATATCGCGCCGCCAGGTCCGACGGGGATGCTCAGCGCCCCGAATCCCTCGAGCAGGTCGACGTCGCACCTGCCTGTCGTTGACCATCCAGGACACAATCATCGGTACCTGCCGCCGCCACCAAGTCCATTAGGCTCGAGCAGCTCAAGCAGCAGTGGAAGCGATTCGCCGAGGTTATCGATGTCGAGGCAATCCAGTCAAAGTTCGGCGTTTGGTGGTCCGGTCAGAACCCTTGGAAGGCCGTTACAGGTTTAATGGATCGCTCTCCTTGTCCTTGTGAGTCCAACGCAATGAAAAGAACCGAAGCAGATTTACTATTTTACTGACCCAGTCCTTCGATACAGTTGTGCAAACATGTTTATGAATAGTGCATCACGACTCTCACTCAACGGGCGAATAGCTCCACTCTAAACTATTTGACATGTTCATCCCACTCATTCGATTGACATGAGAATATTCCTTAATGACATCTCCTTGGTCTTGTCCTGAAGAGTCGTTGTTCCCTTGGCACAAGGATAAGCACTGCCTGAATGCTGCTGCTGTACTTGTACTTGAGTTGCGTTAGTTAATTGGTACTCAGGAACGGCCGAAATTACAGAATGAGAGGTAGGAGACCAGAGTGCCAGATCTGATACCCATCCTGGAGAATCTTCTGAAGCGCGGTGACAGTTCAACATGCATAGAAATAGTATCGTTCGACGGATGATGGGGAGTGTTATCCATTTCGAGGCGTAACGTGTACTAATTGTCGGCTTAAACTGCAGGGACTCTTGAATCCAGCTGCTTGGTCACATGGGCAATTCCTCTCGTCTGCGATTCTATCGCCAAAGAGATCGAAAAATTCCATGTGATAGACTAGAGAGTACCAGTATAAGTACATAATGGAGACATCTTGAGTGTGAGAGAGAACAGACGATCATGCGGTATAGAAAGAAAGGATTATAGTGAGGGAGACAAATGGAACGAAAAAACGATCCGTTGAAAGTTTTTTTTGGGGGAATGTATAAGACATAGAAAGGCCTTGATGGCGTGTTAGTTCGTCCCATGTCGGGTCGTCGAAGAAGAATCATAGCTTGCTGTCCGAACCTGGGCGTTGCGATGTCGAATCCCGTCGGCATGACCATCCCCGTCAGTCGACGAATTGGGATACAGCTCCGATTTCTCACCCACGGGCGTCAGCTCGGCGTTGATAGATTGTGGCGACGAGGTCTGTGGCATATTAAGCCCCGGAGGGGAAGGCGAAACGGACCTCGCGGAGCTACTTCCAGACTTTGACCGCTCATCGTCAGCGGTGCTCGTCTCGTCGCTCTCACGCTTTTTGAGGACTTCGATTAGATGCGCCCATTCGGCGTCCTTGCGCGCGATGAGTTTGACGGCATTCTCGGCCGTATCGATGAGCTTCTTGAAAGCGCCTGTTTGGGGTGAGAACAGCCAGTTCAGCGAAAGTCCCTGTCCCCAAAAGGTTAACGTTAAACGAGTAAACTCACGATCGTAGCTCATGAAGAACAGAGCCCTTCGAGCATCATCGTCGCTCAGCATCTCCTTCTTCATACGTTCATCCATTCTCTCACTCTCTGCGATCTCCTCCAAAAGTTCGTGGAACTCTCTCGGTGGCGCCTCTTTCCCTAGAGCCCCCGGCTGGCCGCTAGTCGATCCGTTCGGGTGATGCGCGAAATAACGTACATGCTCATGGAAGGACTTCGCGTGCCGTATGACGTCAAGAGGGATACTGTCCAGACGCTCGCGTCGATCGGTGAGGATGCTCGTGGCGAGCTTAACGGGCGATGGTGTTCCAGGTCTGGAGAGCTGGCGTGCGGGTGTCATCATCGGCGTCTGGACGGTGGATTGCTGTCGTTGCAGTCTGACGCGGGCCAGCATTTGCATGGGCGAAGAGGGTACGGATGAGAGTCCAAGACTACCGCCAGCGTCCTTCTCGGAAGAGTTATCGTTCTCGATCGCGGCTTCGTCGGCGATGGCGTCCATCACTTCCTCTTCTGCCTCATCCTCTGTATTGACATCGTTGGATCCGTCTTGTTCCTCCTTCTCGTGGTTTTCAAGGTGTTCAACCTCTAGCCTCCTCTGCTGTTTGCCCTCGAACGACTTGATCGCCTTGGCGAACGATCCATTTTTGAGTGCTGACTGGTACCGGGAACCGTAAGCCTCGGACAGAACCGAGATGAGGATGGTCATCGCGGCCACACCTATAAAGTTGACAAGTATAATTCAGCATATGGTTTCGCCGGTCTCGGTTGAATAATAAATTCCACATACCCATCAAGGCCCACACAACGAAGATGGCCCTACCAGCAGGCGTGACCGGCGTGATCTCACCGTAACCAAGCGTACTGAAGGCCATCCAACAGAAATAGAGTGACCGGCCATACTCCCACTTCTCGGCCGCGACGAAGATGCCGGCGCCGATGAACCAGAACATGAAGAAGAGCGAGATGGCGACGACGAGCTACATTTTGAGTGAAAACAGAGCCGATCGATCAGTATGGATTGCCCAAGTCGAGCGACGAAGGAGATCTCGGAAAGAAAGTCACCCGTACCTTTGTGACAAATTCCCTGTTCTCCTCTTTCTTGATCCGTTTCCTGAACTCGATATAGCTCTCCTCGGAACACTCCGACTCGCGCATCGACTCGAAGGTGTCTAGGGTGGGCCGCTTGAGTGAATGAGCATCACCCAACCCCACGCTCGAACCCTTCTTCGGCCCAACACGGCCGTAGACCTCGCTCGTCGTCGTGAGGCTGACGTCCTTCTCCAACTCCCTGACCAGCTCGAACGCCCTACCCTTCTTCGCATCAGCCTCACTCCCAACCACGCCGTTCAAGCTCACTTCCTCCGGATCTCGTCCCGAAGAGAGGATCTCCCTTCTCTCCCTCTCAGCCTTCTCCTTCTGCCATTTCTCCAAGGCCTTCTCATTTAAGACCCACTTCGCTCCGGCCAATGGCCCTGCGGAAGCAGCTCCACCCCTGCCACCTCCAGCGTGCGGAGTAAAGTGTCCACCGACGCGTATGTAGAGGGGTAAACCGGCGTCTTTAAGCTGTCGCTCGATCGCCGCCCGTCGAGCGCGATTCTGCAACCTGAGGACCTTGTTCTCATGCCGTCGCCTCGCCACCTCAGTTGCGCGCTTGCGGTAGGCGTTCTGGAATGCTTCGATGATGGTCTCACGTGTAGTGTTGACGACGAGACCGATGTTGATGATTCCGAACGTGGCGTAGAAGATGGTGAATACGGTGGAGGCGGTGCCATGAGGATGGATGTCTCCAAATCCAATCGCTACGAAGGGAGAGGCAGGGCGAAGAAGGTTTAAGTAAGCAAGAAAGATTCAATGAGGAAATAAGCTACGGATCGTGAAAGGGAATGACATACTCTCGATGGTGACGACCGTGAAATACAACCCGTCTTGGAAGGTCAAGTCCAGCAGAAGCGAGAACGCTAAGCTGCCGAGAGCGATGTAAGAGATGAGGATCATGACCATGATAATCAAGGAGCGCTGCTTCCGCGTCAGGCCGCTACCTGAAAAGACACCATCGGTCTGTTAGCGACTCAATTTCCGGCTTACAAGAAAAGAAGGTACCTACCGCTATGGGCAAAGTCTGGCGTGGTGACCAAATCGAACACGAGGCTGACGGTCACGGTGAGTGAACAGATCGTGGAGCAAACGATCATCCAGAACGCCTTGAAAGGGGGGGAAATTGCTATAGGTTAATCTATCTCGTCCACCTGCTCAGGCGTTCAAATTGCCGGGGGATGGAACGAAACAAACCTCCCCATAGGTAAACCCGTCGCTGAAACGATGGACGACACCGAATACCGTGACAGTGGTCACGTTGATGAGGTCTGATATAGATTCATGGAGAAGATATTAGTTGGCCACGTTGCGAATTGATAAGATAAGGCAGTTTAAAATGGACTTACCGTGGATGATCAAGAAGAACATGCATGTCAATGTTGTTAGTCTGACTTTATTCTCCAGGAATCTGGCGATCAGTGCAGCATTTGCAATTACAGCGCATGCCATGGATATTGACATCCCGGCATCGAGGACTATAGAACGGCGAGGCAAATATCCGTAAGCATCTGTAATCATGTGTGGGGTCCAATCAGAAAAGAGGGCCTTACGCGGAGGGTTGGGATGGTAATCCACGACTTGGTCGCCCTCGGTCCGAACATACCACTTGGGATTAAAGAAATGAGGGAAGGATTGAGCTGAGAGCACTCGCGATCGACTAGGGGTCACCCACATGTTCAGTGAGTCCAGGGATCTCCAGCAGAATGGCGAAAGGGACGAGGCATCCGGATAGAATAGGCAAATATCTGCGAGGTTTGATGGAAAAGGAAGGGTGCGGTCAGCCGGATGGACCCGAATAGTGGATAAGATAAGTGATAAGAAAGCGGGGTCAATGATTAGACACCACTCAGCCACAGTGGACCCATATTGTTGTCCGAAGGCGGCGTTGCACGCGGAAGTATTAAGTAGGAAAGGTGGAAAGCGCCTTACCGATAATTGGGGACGAACGTTCCTTCATTGTCCTTGTTGTTGGGGTCGTTCTGAAAGATGAAGTACTTGATCTTCCGAATCGCCCGACGGAACGAACCGTGCTCGCCGTGTTCGTTTCCATGCCAGGAGGTCTCTGAGGAAGTTGTGCTATCGAATCGTCGAAAGGAGATGCTGCTCCCTCGCGCTCGAGGTCTTGGCCTTCGCGGATAGGAGTTGTCGACGGTGTCCATAGTCTCAGCGTGAAACTCGATGTTCCTTCTGACCATCGGCTGAGTTCGTACATGATGATGATCGTCGTCGTTGAGGTCGATGTCGGTGGCCGTGGCGTTTGGTTGACCCTGTCGATCGCGATCTGGTGCCTCATCCCCAGTGTCCTCGGCCTCGCTGGATTCCTGGTCAGCAGGACTAGCGAGCTGAGTCATATGCAATGATGCAGCTCTGGAGTTGCGACCCGAGTGTGTGTGGGTTGTACTGATGATGGGCCCCATGGCGGACTCGGCTCGTTCGAGGTCTGGCGGTCCCACCACTGGCGGGGCTTGCGCCTGGGGATCACGCCGTCGCTCGGCACGCTTCCGAGAGAGGAATGGAAGTAGGATCAAGGGCGAGGGCATGAATAAGTGGTCAGAAGAGAAAGAAAAGAGGGAGTCTGATGGAGGAGAGGAGATGAGAGAGGTGTTGGAGTCGAATCGTGCGCTGTGTTATATGGTAGGGCGATAGGATATAAGATGTCAGTCTATATCTCAAGGCCGTTCGTTGGGTCCCGGCTGATTGGTCGCTTGGAATTAGAGTCGCGGCTGGATGGACGGCAAGGCCTTTGGAAGCGCGTGGAAACCGAGAGGATCGGGAGCTATGTAAGATAGTTGGAACCAAGTAGCGTAAGAAGGAAATGGATAAAGATAGATTTGGTGGCTGGGTCCGTAAAGGAGTTAAGTCGCCGGAGCACCCAGTCCACAGTCTTGTGAGCTTCAATTCACGGCGAAGAAGCTGAGCCAGTCGTCGAGGTTCATGGTCGTCCACACGTCATCTTCTCCGCTGATGGTGGGGGAAATACAAAGATCCACGCGAACGGCCCCGGTCCTCGACTCGACGGCCCTAACCGGCTGGGGTGCCTGAACGGGACAAACAAGTGTTCGTTTTGTTGGTCCTTGTGTTGCACCCCATCCTCTCCACTCCTCTGCAAACCTGCCTCAGTCTTGCAATTCGTCGTCCACATCGCCTACATTGTGCCGGCCCATTTCAAGAACCTTGGAGTGACACGCTGTCCCACACCACTGCACGTTTTTACGCGGGCTAAGACAAAACATTATCCTTCAAGGCTAACCGTATCGTCCGCCAATATAGATTAAACTTGTAGTCTGGAATCTCTGATGGTCGTGTGCCGACGCGTCTTGTGACACAATGATAGGCGCTAATGACTTATGCCGCCACCCCAATCGCGAGTCGTGGTGTCGAATACAGTCTGGAAGCCATAGTTTTGACGTACTTTGCCAACGCCGCGGCAACATGTCTCTGGCAATCTATTCAGATCAGGGATCTCTCTTTCTTCGCCATCACATCGGAGATTTAGGACGTGTGGTGGAGGCGTCTTTGACCTCATTATAGCC
This sequence comes from Tulasnella sp. 332, assembly GCA_019632285.1. Classification (NCBI taxonomy): domain Eukaryota; kingdom Fungi; phylum Basidiomycota; class Agaricomycetes; order Cantharellales; family Tulasnellaceae; genus Tulasnella; species Tulasnella sp. 332. The sequence continues at coordinate 25,107 of WSTV01000273.1, read as the reverse complement.
TTTGTACCCAGTACCACGATGCTCATACAAGGGTCACGTTATGCACCGTCAGAGGTCCGCAGCAATAATGTGTCTCGACTCTCAACGCCTGCCCTCTCGTCTTGCGATCCGAACGGACCGAATATATATATGTGCTCACACTCATCCCAGCGAATAGCTGTGGCTAGGCGTATTAGGTTTGGCTTCTGGTTTTGGTTTTTGGGGAGTACCCACGGATCGCCCTTTGCGCGGCGTGCTGCCCGATCCTTATCTCTCAAGCTCAACCAATTCAGCTCTAGATATCAAGAGCCTTCCATACACTTGCTCATGCGTCGGCTCCGAGCGCCTGATAACGTATGGTCCTTTCCACCAGTGACGCCACGCGCGGGCGAAGTAAGTTCGAAGTCGGCCGGGTATGACTGATCCCATATGACCGGTGACCCACTTGTGCACAGCCTCTGCAACGCTTGCCACAGTCAGCCGGTGTTTCCAAAAACAAACAGCCCGCACAGGCCAACCCGGCGAGGCTTCAGGGTGGAGTGTTTCTCGTTCTTCTTGCTCGGAATGTGGTCAACGACGGATACATATCCTGGCCGGACATTCCTTCGAAAACGGACCAGTGTTCAGAAAGCGTGGACTCGGCGTGCTTTTTCCTTTCATATTGTGCCGACAACTTTCCGAACACTGGACTGTTCGCACCAAATTCTTTACTACTTCTCTGGGGGATACGGGCCAGATGCTGTCGATATTACCCAGCGTTACGGCATCTTCTACCCCATCATCTGAAGGAGGATTCTTCCAAAGCAGTATTCCGGAAAGGCCTTTTCCTCAGCGTACGCGTTTCCACCTCCTATAGAATCGGTGACGGCCGTCGATTCTGTCACCTATCAAGAACGTTCTCTTCTTCTATCAATCAGGAAAGTGAGGCCCTCGCTTCCAGAATACAAGCAGCTATCGCTGGTTTCTTATCCCTTCAGGTCAGCTCGGAAGTTACTCCAGATGGGGAAGCTGCAGAGGCAAGTTCCGAAGTCTCCAGGTGGCTTTTCAAGTTTGTCCGGAAAGACCTTGCCCAACTCCTCCGAATGAAGGTTCTTCGATGATACATCACAGCCTACGGACTAAGGCACCCTTCGATCCCGGTTTCCGGGCTATCTCGAAGAAGATGGAGTATTGATGTAAGCGACCGTTGCCCCCCCGTATCTTTCCAGTGGAGTCGAGGGTCCCGTCCTTGTGGGTTTTTTGGCTCCATTTGGGTAGGATGGAGCCCAGTATCTCTTTCCCCGGCAGCCAAAGTGTCTCTTCCCCCCCGCATACCTACGGAGACCGCACGTACATAGAACGACAGCACCAACAATGACACACTCCCCAAGCCACTCGTCACCCAGTCAACCAAACGAACGAGTTTCAAACTCTAGAGCCCAGAACCATAAATGGCCCCCTCTGGCTCCTCCGTTGAGAGCGGAAGTCTGGCGAGAATGTTACTAGGCCTGGTCGTTTCGGTCAGTCCGCACGAGAGCGAGCTCCCCTTGTGTCATATGACAACGATCCGTTGCGACTACGATGGTTCCCCTGTCGGCGAGAACTCAACGGCCACTACCTGGATGCTGTGACGCTCCGTGGTCTCGCCTATCCTTGAATCTTGGTTGCATCAAAGGAGTGCTCGAGCTTCATGGACTTGCTCCATCCAAACAAAACTCCGTGAAGTTAGCAGCCACATTTGAGATAGATACTGCCTACACGTATACACTCTTTTCGCTTCGCCAGTAGGCACTTGATCGTACTAGGGAGGGCTTCTAACATTCCAACCCCGTCGCCATCAAGCCGCTCGACCAAATACCATTTCAAGGTCCTCGGCACCCCATCTCCTTTTAACGCCTTCTCGAAATCATTGGGATAATGTGATAAAATGAAACGAATTACGGTTTTTTTTTGGGAATGAAAAACTACCTAGGGATCTATTCAAAATACCAAGGTCTGTCGCCTTGACCCCATCCAGCACAAATTTTCGCTTCTTGTTTTTTTTTTCTTTGACATTAAAAATAAAATAAAAATAGCATAAAAGGCAATTGAAAGCTATCACACGTGTCCGAACCATCCCCCGCGACCAATAGGAAGCAGCATCGCAATATGTTCATGCTGAACTCACAATACTAGGTCTTTGAGGGTAGAGGTCGATGAGCTGTCACCACGTGGAGTCATGACTCGTCTCGTTCGGCCCCGTGAAGGCGAGGAGGTGTCATTTCTCCGAGTAGGGCAGGACCGTCCCGATGGTCTGGCCACGAATTTGGGTTGAAACGACCGACGATTAGCTAAGTAAAACAGAGCTCACAGAGGCGTCACGAGCACACTCGTTTGGTATCCTCTGGTATTTGGTAGATGCTTTTAAAGTGCCATACATAGACACCGGTGATCGGCAAATCCCAAAAATTGATTCAAGACAAAGAACATGCTAAAGAGATTGATCAAAGAGAATGGGCAACAGCGTCTCAAGACAAGAAGGTGCCCTTCTTACCTGTAGTTCGATCTGCGATGTGGTTTGTAGAGTCACACAGCTGCCCCTTACTATTACCTGATATCCAGCCAAAACAAAGGGTATAGTATCCAAAGGACGAATCAAGGCCCTCAATCAAATTCATAACGATTGGAGCCGGTTCACAACTTCCGCCGTAGTTGGTCTTTCTGTCGGATCATGTGACCAGCAGTTGGTCCCGAGCTCCCACAATTCGAGGACGCAAATCGGCGCATGAATCCGGACGATATCGGTATCGGATGGCCTGCGGCCTGACATGATGGCGATGATCAGTGGGCCTTGTAGCTGGATAGTCCAGAAAGGTGGGCGTCTTGTAAGGATCTTGGCCCGTGGAAGCAGATGGGCGGTCAATAGCGGCAGAGAGAAGCCGTTCACTGAGAGGATCTCTCACTTCAGCAATGACCATTCCGAACGCATAAATATCGCCCTCGATTGACTTCCTCCCTCCCTCTATGATCTCTGGGGCGAACCTGCATCCCGAACAAGATGGATATGGTGAATAAAGCTCCGCTTACATGGTGGCGTAGACGCACCATCGAAAATTGCCTGCGTGAGTGAGCGCGGTGGTGGTTTTGTCGACCATCTCAGTCTGCCTCGTCAATCCGAAGTCGTTCAGCACAGCATCTCCCTGAAACGACAACAGAACGTTTTCCTGAAATGTAGAAAATCAGTATGGATCGTGCTACAAGCCGTGCATAGAAGGAGAACAAAGACATACTAGTTTGAGATCGCCATGAGCGAACCCCATGGAGTGAAGGTACATGAGTGCATCCGCAATTCCCCGAAGCTTAGATCCAGTGGGGCATATCATTGTCAGAGCTCGGGTGGTTTTTTTTTAAATGAATTAGTGCACGACGAACCACTTTTAGGTGATCAACCGGATGCTCCCGCTTAATACAGTCGGTGATGCACCCGTTCTCTTGCCAGGGCGAGACCATGAAGTACCCTCGATGATCTTGATAGACCCCTAGTAGGCGAGATATATTTTTATGTCGTAGATGAAACCAAATATTGGCTTCCCGCCAAAAGCGCTAAAGAGGAGTCCGGGGTGACTTCCTGGGGTACTTCTCCGTGCATAGGTACATACCCATTCAAGGTCCTTACTCTCGTACTTGAGATCTTCCAAGGGTAGCCTGAGCGCGACATCGCCTTCGACGACATGTCGACCTCGATAAACGGCATAAAATCCACCACGCGCGACGGATGTCTCATTGGCCATCTGCACGGTGTCAGAAATGTCTGGGATATCATGGGGTACCGAGGGAGATCCTCGGTTGGTGGGAGGGGGTCCGACTACGAGCAGCTCAGGCTCCACCATCGAAGGTGGAACATTGCATTGCGAAGCAAGTTCAGTGGGAAGAGGCGTTGCTGGCGGTTCTGGAGTTGAAAGATCCGGGATTTCTGGCATAGCTTGAAGCCCGGGTAGTCTTCCTTCTACATGCATGCCTAATGGTTCAACGCAACATCATAATTGAACCTCAAAGCGTGGAAAACACTCTACCCAAGCACTTTCACCTTCAAGTGGAGTTATATCACCTGGAAAAGCAGGAATAAACGCGTCAGTCCGTAAAATCCAAGGGATGTACAGCGCTTCTTCTAGTTAAGGCCCCTCACCTTCTAGAGGAATCATAACTTCTGAACAAGCTAAGAAACTCTCAACTAAAAGAATACTATTTGTATGAGGGAGACGGGCCTGTACTCACCATTGCGGGTTACATTTGTGAGCTCCCGAGAGGTTCGGTAGGCGAGAAAGCGGCGTCGACAGACATACCCTTTCAATACGGAGTGCGCAAGCTCAATCTTTACCATGTTGTTGATAAACTCTGCATATGCACGGCGATGCTGAGGCGCTTCAACACTAGAGGCGGGACAAGGTCAAGGTCCGCAACAGAGCCTCAATTCTGGGATAGAAATTTCACCGATGCGCATTGACGTCTTTGGGTGTGCGGTAGCGATTTAAGACTAGCAGCATACTGTGAGGCTAGAATGTTGAGGGCACAGCTAGAGGAAAATTATTGCGGACGGACTAACTTGGCGTAGGAGATACCTTTCCCTGGCTCGAAGTTGGTCATTGCGTCCTGGAATGCCCGATTGTACTGTCCCTTCTTGATCTTAACCCGTTGTTGATCGATATTATCCAGGATCGTGGCCAGCCTCTTCAAATAGATGGTCGATTCAACTGTGCCATCCTTTGAATCATGATCCCCAAACCCTTGACACTGCTTCATTATCCTCCGCGTTGTAAGCTCTCGTGGATATATTCGTACTTCGAAGGAGTCTTCCAGTGACTAGAGTAGGGATGTCAGTAATCAGTCGTATCGAACTTGATTTGACCTGAGCGACCACTCGCCGAAAGGAAGGGGGCAAGCTTTGCGCAATTGATAAAACCACTATCTTGAGCGTCGAAACTCAACCAGATCTCCCTGAGCCTCTTTCTTTCCTGCCAGCTGGCAGATACCTGGGGATGGTTGATACCAAGTACAGAAACTACATCGCAGGTTAATAGTGCGTGATAATCTGCAACGCCAAAGAAAAGACGTACATGCAAAAGACGTTGCGGTTTGTGTGGCCGGATCACTCAGCTGACGCGAGGTCCCCTCCTAGAATTAAGGGGTAAAAAGAATACTTAATCACCGCTTGAAGTGGAGACTTACAGCGCTGTAAATGCTTTGTAAACATGAGACAGCAGATGCGCGCTTGGCAGGATCAAGCTCCCAGCATCTTCGAAGCACAGGCCAAATGTCAATCGCGTGTTTCGATGCGTTCTTCTGCTCAGGAAGTGTTCCGTTAGAAATGGCGCCTATCACAGTGACGTCGCTCTTGATCCAATAATACGGCATTTTGTCCTTTAAAATCTGAGGTTTAAGAATAGAAAATAAAACTCTAAGCGCCTTTTCTTGATCACGGTTCTCTTTAAGACTTACTTCAAGCAGAAGCCCACCCCATGCCCAAATGTCGCTCTCCGTACTACGGCTGTCGTCGTTCAACAGCTCTGGGGCACACCAGCGAATTGAATTCCTCAAGCCTGCGGACGTAGTCAGCACAGAACTGATGTTTCCCATGGCTTCCGCGAGACCGAGATCACAGAGCATAGCACGTTTGTGTCGATCGACCAAAACATTAGACTTGAACGTAGCTTGTTAGATTAGAGGGGCTGTTCAGGGTTCCCATATCTAGAGAGAATACTTACGCCTCTGACATCTCCGTGTACAATGGGCGGAGAAAGGCTATGAAGATATGAAAGGCCGCAAAGCGTATGGAGGGCCTTGTGCGGTAGTGAAAGGGTGAACCATATAACAGCTGAACTCTCTGGACATACCAGTTCAAGCCGTTGCGCATCTTTTGGACGCTCTGATCACATGGAACAGTAGACACGAAACAGCCGTGATTCAGCTTCAAGACCACTTATATGAGCTGCGAGACTCACCCCGTTGGATGAACTTGTTCACGTCACCAAAGGGTTCCAGTGGAGTGATGATGATGGCAGAGTCTTTTGACGGGCTCAAATAATAGCCGATGAGATTCAAAAGATGAGGGTGCCGAAGTGTTGCATTTAGGTGTAGCTTTCGAAGCAGGACCAGGACAACTCGCTGAGTTGGAAGATCTGTCGAAGAAAGCCGCCGTACAACCACTGCACTAGTTGAGCGGGTGTAGCATGCCCGTTTTAAGACACCGAAGCCATTGGGCCCAAAGGTGGAAGCCTCATCCACCACTACATCCTGGGGGTCGATGCGGTATGGCAAAAGCTTCGCCAAAACGGACTACTGGGGCACTGCAGTTAGAACTTCTAGGCCTGAGTGCTTAGACACAGGACCAGCCTCACATGAAGGGACCGTTCCTGCCTGGACAATTCTAAATCGCTCATACACCAGTGGAGCGCGCTCAATAGTAGCGATGTAGTCAGGAGAAAGTAAGGGTCTTCAATGACAGTCCAGACCAACATCTATTCTCATGTCATGGTATCACCATACTTGGATTTGTTCATTCTTTCTCATGGCAGGCATCTGACACTCTATACAAGTTAGGATTAATTGTTAGCTGATTAGTATCACGAACGACTGAGGGGCACAAATATCAGGTCCCTCTGTTAGCGGTTCACTCCGAAATCCGCTTATGCCGCGTTCAGTATTATGATACAAGGTCGGCGCATGCCTTAACTTCGCGTAAAGAACGCTGCAACCCCGGGTTGGGTCGGCTCAAGATATTGATTGCGTGCTCGCCGGACTTACTCGGCTAAGGCGGTTCTTTTTTTTTTTTTTTTTGCCCCGCCCAGCGAGTCACCAGTTGGCTAAACTTTCTCCACGTCTCTTGAAAAGGGACCGACCATTCCTTTCTTTACCCTTTCTTATCACATTATACCCCAAATATGTCGGCATTGACACCAACGATGTCGAGCCTACGTTTCGACTCGCGCACTCCTTCACCTACAACTTCTAGCCCATCATCTTCTACTTCTGGCTCGGGCTCACTCCCTACCCCGCCAGGCCTACACCAGAACTCGATCGATCCAGCTGCACGGTGGCTCGTGCAGAAATACGGTGGAACAAGTGTGGGAAAGTTTGCAGAGAGGATTGCCGAGACGATAGTCCCGTGAGCTTGATCATCGTAATTGAGGACCACGTTTCACTCTAACACCATCGCCGTAGCACATACCTGGACCAACACAAAGTTGCGATCGTATGCTCTGCTCGGTCGGGCTCAACCAAAGCCCTTGGCACTACCAACCTTCTCTTAAGGGCAGCATCTGAAGCTCTAAAACCTGTTTCTGTGGACACCCCAGCGGTGACACCGGGCACACAGACACCGTCACGAAACCCCCTCTGGGGCCGGAACTCTCCATCGCCACCTCGTCGATCATCGGTTTCCACGGCATCATCACGGGCTACATCCCCTACTCGTCAGAACTCTCTTTCTTCGCTCACACACCCATCCTTCAACGCCACCGTCGACCTCATCCGTTCCGAACATATCAAAGCCGCACGGGAGCTTATCAAACATGATGCATTACTCAAAGATCTAGAGGCAGAAATAGATCACGATTGCGAAGGGTTGAGGGGGTATTTATTTGCTGCGCAGGTCCGGTGTTTCTATTCACCTCATGTTTGGAGGAATGGCTGCTGAATTCTGTGGCAGGTGATAGACGAAATATCACCCAGGTCAAAAGACAATATCGTCGGCGTTGGAGAGCGTCTTGCTTGTAAACTCGTCGCGGCTGTACTACAAGATCGAGTGCGTACTGCAGCACTTCAACAGTTTGCTAGGCACTAATCGAGCATCCATCTTTTAGGGTATAGACGCAGAGGTTGTAACACTAGAAACCATCGTCTTGGACGCGCTTCAATCTCCTTCGAATCCGAATGGAACCTTACTCGATGCCGAGGAGGCTTTTTCTGACGGAGAAGCCTTGGACCAATCGTTCTATGATCGTTTGGCTGATGCACTCGGACATCGCATCCGTCAGTGTCCACCTCATCGTGTACCAGTCATCACAGGCTTCTTCGGCCCCGTTCCTGGTTCTTTGCTGCGTCAGATAGGACGAGGATATACAGATCTTCTCGCAGCGTTGCTGGCTGTTGGGCTCGACGCTTCCGAGCTGCAGATCTGGAAGGAGGTGGACGGGATCTTTACGGCAGACCCGCGAAAAGTCTTGACCGCGAGATTGATACCAATCATCTCACCTGAAGAGGCGGTCGAGCTGACATATTACGGGAGCGAAGTCATTCATCCGTTCACAATGGAGCAGGTACGTTTCGCTCTCTCAAAAACACACTATGGTTTTATTGACATCCGGTCACAAAATAGGTAATCCGCAGGAAGATTCCAATACGGATCAAGAACGTGGAGAATCCAGAAGGCGGCGGGACCGTCATCCATCCCAATCCTGAGCCAGAAGTAGTGATGGAGGAGATCGGCTTGCTCTTCTCTGGACTGAACGGCATATCCCCTCTCAAGACGCTCAGTCAACTTGACTCTCCGACACATTCTACCATACGCCAAAAGAAGCTCCCGACAGCAGTCACGATTAAAGATCACATTCTCGTGCTCAATATTCACTCGAATCGAAAGACCATCTCTCACGGATTCTTGGCCAAGATCTTCGGAACGTTGGACCGTTTCGGCGTCTCTGTTGATTTGATCAGCACGAGCGAAGTGCACGTCAGTATGGCGATTGAAGATACGATCGGGAAGAAGGCCGTGGAGCGACTTGTGAGAGAGTTAAAGACCAGTGGGACGGTGACAGTCCACCCGGATATGGCGATACTGTCTCTGGTCGGCAAGCAGATGAAGCACATGATCGGAATTGCCGGGAGGATGTTCTCGACCCTGGCGGAGGGCAATGTCAACATTGAGATGATCTCTCAAGGCGCTTCGGAGATCAATATCTCTTGTGTTATCGAGGGACGAGATGCAACGAAAGCCCTCAACATCATCCATCAAAGCTGCTTGCAGATAACTCCTGAAGCGGCAAGAGGCCGAGGTGCGCGAACCCTGCGCGTCCAATTACGGGTTTGTATGCTGATATACCATTTCTCGTCTTACAGTAGGACCGTGGCTCTTCTGAAGCTTGTTTCCCCCTCATCGTCGCATTCTCTCCGGCTCGCGTCCCTTTGAAACTTGAAAATCAGTAACTTCACCATTCATCAAAATCTACATCGTCGCATCTCAATCTTCTTGCATGGTTCCAACACCCTCTCCATCGTAACGCTATCGGTCCCAACACCATTTTCTATTAGAACCTTTCTCTTTTCGCCTAGGCCTTGCGGTTCCAACACCGTATTCCGTGACGGGTCCAACACCCGAGTACAAGTCTTTCAGTTATTGTGATGTATCGTATATTCGCTTTATTGTCGTCTATAGAATGAGTCCATATTGGAATCAGGGCGCGAGTCGTGGTGTTGGTTCGCTTCGGGATTGGTATGCAGCTTGCTCGTCATTTCAAGTGCGAGCAGACCGCCATGTTCGGAAATCCGTTTTCGATCGTTGTTGAAATCTGGACTGATGTACGGTCTGCACCAAGAACTACTCTCAGCGAGCGGCGTCGAGTATGCCACTTTCCTCAATCTTACCCCTTCTTCCTCCATCAAAAATGCTTCCGGGACACCGTCTCGAGTGATTACGAACCTCGCAGTTGCCCGGTCTAATCTACTACGAATATTTGAAGTTCGAGAGGAACCTGCTCCCCTGCCATCGTTCGCTGAAGCCGAGGCGCATGCCCGGAATGGTGCATCCAAGCTCGGGACAGAAGCTGTTGAAGGGGAAGTGGAGATGGACGAGGGTGGCGAAGGCTTTGTGAACATGGCGCAAGTGAGGGTGAGCCGACTGATAATATCCTCCAAATTACCTGTCTGTATCTCAGTGCGAAATATAGGCCCTCCCAGAAGGACTCTCCATCACTCCTTCCACTGTTACCCGCCTCTTTCTCCTTCGAGAACATCGATTACATGGCATCGTCACTGGAATACAGCGCGTCAAGACCATTGCGAGCTCAGAGGATGGAATGGACCGCGTCCTCATATCCTTCAAAGACGCAAAGGTAGTACTATCCCACTCTTTCGCATGTTCCCAATATGCTAATGCGTATCCTTTCTAGATATCATTGATGGAATGGAGTGAGGTCCAACGCGATCTCATGACCGTCTCCATCCACACATACGAGCGCACACCCCAGCTTCTTTCCATGAACAGCCCAACATGGCGTTCTAGTCTTCGCACAGACTCTCTCAATCGATGTGCCGCATTGACCTTGCCAAGAGACGCATTGGCAATCCTTCCGTTCCACTCCTCAGCTGAACTAGAAATGATGGAGCAAGAACGTACCCTAGCCAAGTAAGTACATCAAACCTCTTGCCGATAGTGGGCGCTACCTCTATATACAAATGGTCCCCATATCGATGTTTTGATTCTGACGTTAGTTGGATCTCCTTTCTAGGGATGTTCCGTACGCACCAAGTTTCGTGTTAGACCTTACGGAAGTCGATGGCCGGATTAGGAATGTACTGGACATGGTATTTGTCCCAGGCTTCAATAACTCTACCATTGCCGTTGCATTTCAGACGACACAGACCTGGACCGGGTATGTGACGCAAATACGATTGCCACTCGTCCGGGTAGCTCACGCGTGTGTCCGTAGACGATTGAATGAATTCAAGGACACCGTGACTATCTTCATGATAACCCTGGACATTTTCACTCGAACATACCCAGTGATCGGTCAGATTCATGGACTGCCTTATGATGTGTTGTACATGGTCGCATGCCCTGCCACGATTGGAGGGCTTCTCATCGTGACCGCGAACGCTATTCTTCACGTGGATCAAGCGTCTCGTACAGTTGGCGTCGCTGTCAATGGCTGGGCGAACCGGGTCTCAACCCACGTTCTTTCTGCGCAGCCAAATGAAAACAAAACACCTCTGGACCTGCAGTTGGAAGGGTCGTGCCTAACCTTTGTCAATGATACGTCTATTTTACTGTCCTTGTGCGACGGGGAACAACGCAGTCTGAAGATGCATATGGAAGGTCGGGCTGTGTCTCGCCTCGAACTCTCTCCGCCCCTGGGAATGACTGGGCCTGCAGCGGTCGTATGCGTCTCCGATGACGAGCATGTATTCGTGGGCAGTACATCAGGTCCTTCAACACTATTGAAGGCTGTACACATCGAGATGATTGTTGAGCTGGAAAAGGAGGACGTGGTGGCACCCGCATCAGCAGACCTTGACATGGAGCTGGATGAAGGTGCGCGAAGGCTTCATTTATAAGTCAGCTGAGCGAAACTTTACCTCTGCTTTCTAGACATATACGGCGACGTGGCTGCCCAAATCATGGCACAAAGCACCTCCGGTCCTGCGACAGAGAAGATTGTTACACTGCAGCTGGCTCTGCGTGATACGCTTCCTGGTCATGGCATCATCTCGGATATGACATTTGGACTTATGGCAGAAGATGTGAGCAGTAGCGACTTCCATGACTCAAACGTTGGCGGTATAAATGAATTTGTACCCTATAGGGACAGCCAGAGCTAATCGCGTGTACAGGTGTGGGTAAGCTCGGTGGCCTCACCAGATTCACAGTATGTACAACCCCGCCATATTTAACTCCATTATTCTGTCTAACCCATCAATCTAGAAACAAATCCCCACCCGAACAAAGCGAAAATTGCCATCTATCGGGGGAAGACAGGGCATCTGGTCCATCTGCGTCAAACGATCATCGAATGCGAATATGGATAGAGCGAACTCAGATGGTCGAGACACGATCATCATATCCACCAACTCTACTCCTGCTCCTGGGTTATCTCGAGTAAGCCAACATATATATCGACTTGGACCAATACTCAGATCTTTACTGCTGGGTAGGTTATCACGACCACCAGCACCGGCGAAGTACACATCCTTGGCCGGGCACCGGGAACTACCATTGCTGCTGGACCATTCTTCCAGAACACATGCATAGCGCAAGTTATGACTGATGGGATACGACTTCTTGAACCTGGCAAGCGCAAACCTTCGGGAGCGGAGACAATGTGCTGACATTCAGATTCCGCAGATGCAAAGGAACGCATGTCTATTAAAGACCCGTCTGCCTATCAGTCGGCGATTGTCGAGGCATATATTATGGACCCTTTCATCTTTACACGGCGGGCAGATGGTAGCGTTTCTTTTTACGTTGGAGACACCATCGAGCAAAAAATCAGTCGTCGTGATCAGGAGGTGAGACTTAGGCAGTTTGTGGCTATGGCCCCTTGGCAAATTCTGAAATTCCGCTTTGTAGATCCCAGCCTGTCATTCGTTTTCACTCTTCTCCGACAAGACTGGCTTGCTTGCTCTACCGGCGAGCGATCCCGACGGTGCGCCTGAAACGGAGAAACTAGAGCGCTTGGAAGACATCCTAGACACAGATAGAGGGACCCAGTGGGCTGTTCTTTACTTGAAGTCTGGCGAGCTTCAGGTACGTGAGAAGTCCAAGTTACCATGACTGGCAGTCTTAATCATCTCCTTTCAGATCCGTAATCTACCCCAACTCGAAATTGTATTCTCCACGCCTGAAGTGCGGTTCCTGTCACCGTCACTCACCCACAATAGCGACAAGGAGATGCGTCACAGTGATAACACTGAGACCGGATTTGAAATTCAATCCATCTGTCTGGCTATGATCGGGGAAAGCGAGCTAACCAAGCCACATCTAACAGTAAGCGAATTATCCTGTGGTCCAGCTTGGACGAACAAGTCTAACAAAAAGTCATGTGCTATAGGTCCTAACAACGAGCGGATTTGTCGCTTCTTACGAAGTTCTGCCGCTGCCCGTGCAAACAACTCGCAGAGGCTCGGCACAAAAAGTTTTATCCATCCATTTCATCAAAACTCTTGTGCATCTGTTGGGACGGCCTTCGAATCCGGTCATACTGCCACGGCGGTTGATACCATTCTCGACTATGACTGGTAATGGTCCTCTCAGCGGGGTGTTTTGTACGGGCGATCAACCGTTCTGGTTACTATCAGTCAATTGGAGTCCGCTCCGGCTATACCCTACAGCAAATAATACAATCCACGCCCTGGCGCCATCCTCAATATTCGGAAGTGAGGGTGATTTCTTGGTCCACAACGAAGACGTGAGCTCTCTTTTGACACGATTGATGATTGTTGGGCTTGACACGCACGCGTTTTCGGGATCACAGGGTCCAGCTTTGGTGCAATGGGTGGGCGACGTTCAGCTTGGTCTCGAACTGCCGTACCGCCCAATCTTGATTGGACGGCAATACACCGCCGTAATTTTTGATCCGGCTACGAAACATGTCATTGCGGTGTCCAGCCAGAAGGCTCGGTTCGCCCTCTATGACGAGGAGGGAAAGTCGGCATGGTCTGTGGATGGTGAGTGGCCGCCAAACTCTGCGTCAATCCGCACATCTTGCTTACGGAAACTGTAGGTCCTGGAATTTCTGAACCCGTCTGCGAATCATGCAGCTTGGAGCTCTTCTCACCAGACACCTGGACGACAATTGATGGGTATGTAACGTTTGGGCGTTAAGACTTTGGAGGACTGCCCTTTGAATGCCATCCTACCTCAGCTACGAATTCGCACAGAACGAATTTGTGAATGTGGCTGAGAGCGTCAGTCTAGAAACGCTGAGCGCGGAGAAGGGGGAAAAGGACTTTATTGTTGTCGGCACAACTATATACCGCGGCGAGGACCTTGCAGTGAAAGGAGCGGTAAGTTTGAAGTCCTGCTGTTGTTTTGGGGTCGAAGCTAAGAATTGCCCTCTCAGACGTACGTCTTCGAAGTTGTCGAAGTCGTGCCTGAGCCAGGCTCTGCGAAGCGTAGGAATAAGCTCAAGTTATTATGTCGTGACGAGGCAAAAGGGCCAGTTACCGCGGTCTGCGGCATCAATGGGTATCTTATTTCCTCCATGGGCCAGAAGGTCAGTGCAATCCTTGCATATGACAGGCATGACACCCCGCTGATGTGTCACAGGTCTATGTCCGAGCCTTCGATCTCGATGAAAGATTGATTGGCATGGCGTTCCTGGACGTGGGTCTCTACGTGACCTCCATCAGGACGCTGAAGAACCTCATCTTAATCTCCGATGCCGTTAAAAGCGTTTGGTTTGTCTGCTTTCAGGTATTGAATTGTCCCTCAATCATTTTGACATACTAAGTAAAATATTTACACGCCTTGGTACTTCGGTGTATTGTAGGAAGACCCCTTCAAGCTCATTGTGCTGGCCAAGGACTTCGAGGCCGTCTCAACTACGAATACGAACTTCTTCTTTGGGTCGGGCCAAGACTTAGCATTCATCTCGACGGACGAGAATGGCATCATCCGGATGTATGAATATAACCCACTTGGTACGATACCCACATACTTGATTTCTTTGTCGATCAGGGTAAAACTGATACCGGAATTATGGCAGACCCAGAATCGAACAACGGCCAGCGGCTTTTGTGCCGCACAGAGTTCGACGGACAAGAAGAGCACAAGGCGGTACTTACAGTGGCCCGTCGATCAAGCCCATCGATAGATATGAGTGTGGAGAAGCTGGATGCCAACTTGGCCCAGCAAGCGCAGTCTGTCCTTGTTTGTGGTATGTCAGCGCTCATGCACCCCTTCGGGAGTATCTACCAACATTTTCCGATAGCCACCTTAGCCGGGTCGATTTCCCTTCTTTCGCCTGTTGAGTCCGCGAGGTTTAAACGCCTAGCTCTACTTCAAGGCCAACTTGTCAAGAATGTTCAACACGTGGGAGGTCTAAACCCCAAGGGTTATCGGTATGTGCATGTAGCCCCCCATTTCGCATGCAATAAGGTTTAACTTGCTCCATTTTCTCCAAGGACTGTCCGGAACGAGAAGGTCTCCCGGCCGCTCTCAAAGGGGATCCTAGACGCAGACCTCTTGAGGGCATTCATTGATCTGGAGCTTGGCCGACAAGAGGAGATGACCAGGCAAATAGGGACGGCGAGGGATTTAATTACCCATGATCTTAGCATGATCTGGCAGTCTTGGTAATGCACATCATGGCCGGTTGAACAGTTTGGTCGCACACCTCGGCAGCCGGCTAGAGCATGACTTGGCCGAACAAAGACAGACTGGGTCCCTTTTGTCCAATATTATGCGATGATGGAAATACACAGCGGGTCTATCTTGACAGCCCACGGCCCAACCCGGGTCGCGTTATCAGAACATATTGGAAGATGATCAGCTGCTCTGTATTCGAGAAGCGAAGACAACACGACCTTCGTTTCACGTACTAGAAGGATCTAAGTGACCTGAAGCATCTATCGGGAACCCACGGTCATGGCCGGGGTAGGCCGAGCCGCAGACCACCAGAGCAGGGTTGACAAGATGGAAAAGGTGAGCTTTGATATCCAGCAATATGGGGGAACGCGGGGTTGGCCGGAGGTAGCTGCCAAATGGAGACCAAACTCCGGGACGTTCGGGTGACTTCCCAGGTGTCCAGTTCGCGAACTTCTTCCTTCCTGTCTCTTGACTTGTCCGAAACCCGCGATTGGCCGCATTGACGAGCTTCGTGAAGCAATGCTCACCGGAAGATATGAATCACGAGGCAATATTATCTGTCACCATTGCCGGTCACAATAGTGTAAATAACTGTCTTAAAGTTGGCTCGTCTCTCCCGGGCCCCATCGTCTTTTCCCTTCTCACCACTAACTTGAACTTGCTAAAATGGCTGGAGGAGCTTCAGGAGCTGTAAATAGTGCCGTGGCCGAGAAAAGGGCTAGGCTAGCTGGCCCTTCTGGATTCAAAGGTGTCATCCACAATCCACGAGTCTTCTTCATCGCCCTCTTCAACGCTCTGGGAGGTGAGTCCTTCATGTTTATTGGCTTGCTTGTGGCTTGAAATTCCCACTCATGCTGGCTTCTGTAGGACTGCTTTATGGTTCGTCATTCAGCCTTGGATCGATAGACCTCAAGTTACTCGTGAAACTAACCTTTGAATGATGATACCAGGCTACAACCAGGGTAAGTGATGGACAGGGCGTGAAAATTCTAATGTCTGCTGATTCTCTGTTGTTGCAAAGGTGTATTTTCTGGCGTTTTGGTAAGTCGTCGTCACCCGATGGTTTTGTGTCAGATACTGAAGGAAGCTCCAGGTCATGACCAACTTCGATCGGAAATTCGCAAGTACCGTCAATAACACCGGATTGAAAGGAATGGTGACATCCATTCTTGAGGTACGAATCCAACATGATATACGTACATTGAGTGCCCTAACACTCTCCTAAACTCGTTTCGGCTAGCTTGGTGCTTGGGTCGGCTCTCTCGTCAACTCTTAGTACGCTGACCCATCCTCTACGCAAATGTCCTCGATTGACTAAGGTTTTTGGCTTTGCAGCACTTCTGAGAGGTTTGGGCGTCGTGGTATGTGTGCACGAGGGTGGATGAACTTGAGCCCGCCTGCTTACTTGAATACGACTCTTCAGGGGCGATTTTTATTGCATGCGTCTTTTTCAGTAAGTTGAGATTGGTTGGCTACCCGTGGGGATATAATTAGTCATTGCCTCCATATACAGTCTTCGGTGTTTGCCTTCAGACGGGTGCTCGAAACGCTGGTTTCCTCTACGGCGGACGTTTCAGTGCGTCAAGCATCCCAATTCTATGATCTTCTCGATAGTCCTGCCTTACTCATAATATGAACTCCAATTTACAGTTACTGGCCTGGGAGTTGGCTCTCTGAGTGTCTGTGTGCCTCTGCTCAACGCAGAACTCGCCCCGGCTGAGGTCAGAGGAGCGCTCGTGACTCTTCAGCAACTGTCAATTGAATTCGGTATCCTCGTCGCATTCTGTGAGTTCTCTCCTGCCCTAGCCGTATATTAATATCTTACTGAGAACATGAAACGTTCACAGGGATCGGTAAGCATCTGGACTGTCGCGGAGCCCAAGTCACGTTATGTTTTGATATCTCTAACCTCGATCTCTTCCCCTTAATAGATTACGGGACAAAGTAAGCATCTAAGCACACACATCCCTACCCCTATCACTTAACCTTTCTTTAACCAACACCTTTTAAAACTTATCTGCTAAAGCGTGAGTCGTTCTCCGCATTGATCTTCATACTGTCTAAATACTGATTATCCTGCTCCTCTAGTGTAAGCAGTAGAAAATACTCGACCCTCAAGGGTACAACGTGATCTGACGCTTATACGCGGGTGCTAGATATTGGTGGCTCTGGCGCTACTCAACACGCCGCAGCGTGGCGTCTCCCCCTCGCGCTCCAGCTCGTCCCATGCCTCATCCTCATGATCGGGATCTTCAAAATGCCGGAGTCTCCTAGGTGATTTTACGACCGTCTCCACTTCCCTCACTGTCAACACTCTCTAACCTTGGGACTCATCAGGTGGCTAATCAATCGAGGCCGAGATGATGAGGCCCTCGAGACGCTCGCCAAAGTACGTGGGCTCTCGACCACGGACACCCTGGTGCAGCTCGAGCACCTCGAAGTCCGCGCACAGAAGCTGTTCGAGCAGGAGACATCGATTGAGAAGTTCCCCAACTATCAAGACGGCTCATTCAAGTCTAGGTTCTTGCTCGATTTCTACGGATACCTCAGCATCTTGAGAGACTACCAGATATTCCGCAGGGTGTTTGCCGGCGCATTGGTCATGTTCTTCCAGCAATGGAATGGTATCAAGTAAGTCTTTGCTGGTCACGAATATCCCCATCAAACCTTTGACTGATTTGTTTCTTCCTCATTTAGCGCGTAAGTCTTTACGCTAGTAATGATCCCTTGCTCTGTTGCTCACCGCTAGCGTTTCGTTGAACCGCCAGTGTCCTCTATTGTGAGTATATGACGTGTTTATCATAAGCACAATGTTCTCACACATGCAATTTGTAGATGCCCCGACGTACGTCCCAAGACATTCGTCAAAGAAAAGAAGGCCAAGTCTGACCTTTCGATTAGCATCTTCGGTGATCTGAGCTTGAGCGGCAACACGACGAGCTTGGTAAGTCCCTGGCACCGTTTTCGTTTCAATGTCCTTGAGTCTCACAATATTACCTCTCGAACGTAGTTGGCAACCGGTGTGGTAGGCATCGTGATGTTCTTCGCTAGCTTCCCGACTGTCATGTACTTGGATCGGATGGGTCGGAAACCAGTCCTGATTATCGGCGCCATCGGCATGGCTGTAAGTTGGACTATCCTCTCCATCATCTTGCGCTTTAGTTTAGTCATACCAACTGTGCCGTTGGGACCTCCAGGTCTGTCACACCATGTTGGCCATTCTCAGTGGGGTCTATGAGGTACGCGAAACTTGGAAAATATCAGTGGGGCCTCATCTAAAGCTCGCTTTCCTTTATAGAACTCGTGGCCCGAACATAAAGTTGCGGGATGGTGGGCAGTAGTCTTCGTATGGCTCTATGCTATCTTCTTCGGCTTCTCCTGGGGACCTGGTAAGCGTCCTTCACTGCAAATACGCGATACCCGAAATTCACGCTTATGACCATCACCCTATAGTTGCCTGGGTGTATATCTCAGAGGTTAGTCCCATTCAAAGTACCTAGTTGGAGATTCTGGCCGAAATTGAGAAAACGAGTTATTAGATTTTCCCGTTAGGAATTCGTGCGAAGGCCATATCCGTTGCCGGTAAGTTATCTCCTTGTGTTTGACTACCTGGTGCGCGATGCCTCTGCTGATGACGCCTGACCCAATTACTAGCGAGCTCAAACTGGATGAACAACTTCATCATCGGGGAGATCACTCCTACGATGTTGAAGCACATGAGGTTTGGAACCTGTAAGTTACTCAGCTCGTCTCTACCTGAGATAATGGAATTAATGTGCCGGTATTTGTACTTGTTCTTAGACATTTTGTTTGGAGGGTGAGTGTTTGGCGAGGACAAGAGCCACAGCAGTAGTTTGACTCACCCATTTATGTTTAGACTCACGTACATCTCTGCCGCCTTCGTATATCTTTATCTTCCTGAGACTAAGAATGTGTCCTTGGAGGAGATGGTGAGCATCGCAATCCCATCTTTAGCTCTTTCGTGACTTGCTAACGATATTCGGCTGACCCTTTCATGATAATAGGACATCGTCTGGGGTGATGATAGGTAAGCCAGAGATCAAATACATCTTCCCCAAGTCAACACGAAAATCTGACAAATAGTGGCGATATCTTCTTGTAATCTCTCACAGCCGCACGAGCGCCGCCGACCTTGCCAGACTCGAGAGGATCAACGACAGCATCGGCCTCACCAAATTTGGGCATGTCGATGAAGAGAAATCCTCTGACCATGAGGATCATCATCACGGGACGCATGATGTATTGACCCATAACGAAAAGACCGCCTAAGCAGCCACCCGTTGGAGGGATGCAGAACTGAGCAGGTGGCATGGTGACGAAGTGACGTGTTACGCGATGATTACGATGGGTTTCCGATACCCTTTATGACAATTCCTCCAACTCTTTTTGTATCAATTTGTGTTCTGATGCTTCATATAAAGCGTTTGTGCCATCACGAAATCTCAGTCTTGTTCATTGCGCCTGGTGAGACAGAAGGGTACAATATCTCTCGGGCTCAATTGGCCTTCTCTGATGGTCTCGGCGCCATTATAGAATCGGAGACTAACTTGATCATAAACAAGCGCCAAGCAAAAGATATTGCAGCAACGTTTGACACCGATTGCACTGTTCTACCAATCCATTCCGTTTGACCTCATGTTCAGGACCAGTCTGCTTTTCTGCACGTCCGTAAGTAGAGGCGCCTTGACCAGCTTACTATCTCAGACTACTCGGGTAGCATCAATCAATGTCCGAAATATGAGTGACAGCGCTGCTGAACTTTCATCCGGGGAGGAGACCATCCGCCAGAAATTGGCAAGCCGGTTTCAGCCGACTCGATTGGTCGTTGAGGATGTATCTGGTGAATTAAGGAAAGATTATTTCGTTATGTTTCTTACTACTCTGACAGAGAATCCGGGGTGCAATTCTTTTTTTTTCTCAGGTGGCTGTGGCACATTCTACGCCATCTCGATCGCATCATCACAGTTCAAAGGACTCTCAATGGTCAAACAGCACAAGCTCGTCACGGAAGAACTGAAGAAGGAGATTGAGGGTATACATGGACTTCAGGTGAATCTGTGGAGGGGTGCACCTTAGGGCTAATGGACCTCGCTCAACGCTTTAAACCGGAAAAATAGATAAAAACTAGTGCGGAGGCATAGTCATACGAATTCATGTGCGCGATATTTGCGTAGCCAACTCATCCGAACTCGTGATGTCTATACCGGACAGTTCAGATGCCCTCGTCGTTTCATCAAGTGTTAAAGTGTTCGGACCGGATGCAACAAACCGATCGATTTGTCTAGACGCCTCCCCAAGATCGACCATGTATGTCGTCACGCATGCTGTTGGGCTCGCGCGTTCCCATATCCATCTTGAATCCCCTCCTGTCGTCAAGAATAGAGTCTTCATATACCATGTGATGCAGAGGACACCATGGCGGAAGCCTTTGATTGTCATGAGCCAAAACTTGCCTCTACCTCCACTCTGGACAATCACATGCTTGAGATTCGCTAGTGTCGGTTCAAGAGGGCGTTTTTGAAGTATGCATCGTGGCGCGTGATTCGGCCTCTTTGAGTGGCGGCAGTTTGGAAGCATCAGTCGTGCATGGCCTGCTTTCTGGATTGAGTGCATATATAGGGGGTGTCTTTCAGCTTTCACCTTCATCTCAGACGAGACAGATTGCACCTCTGGGAAGATCTTCCCCTCTTAACTCGGCAAGCCACTTTATGATATAACTCCCGACATGGTATGCCCCTCATGTTCAACACATCTATCCCTGTTTAGGAAAAGTTTGGCTTCTGCACAATGAGCCCCGATAATTTACCTTGCGATTTGGGTCCGGCCAGACATGTGAAATAATGAATGGTCGACCCACCGCTTTACACCTGATAATCCTGGCCGCTGTGTATAGAGTAAAACCGCTGGTATCGTGCTTATATTTTGCATCATGGCTCGAAGCCATCTGGAGATGGAGACGTCACCGATTCGAATGGGGAGTTTGCCGTGGACTTTCACGGCGAGCCCTGGTGTTGATGATGATTGCCGGCTATGTATTTCGTGAATCATCTATCCTCGGAAAGGTCATAAGATCACCTGGGGGTAATGATCCGACGACTAATACTGCCAGTCTAAGCTGATACGCTGCCCCAAGAGTCTGATGTTCTGTCTGGAATGAGTATAAAACAAGTCCCCTGCGAGCTCTATTGAGGCATTTCAGGGAGTATAGTAACGAGCGGGGTGCAGTGACCAGGAGTTGGCGTCTCACTTCGGTGGTCGTCGCGTGCGGCACTGCTCTCGGATATATCGTCACCCGCCATCCGCCGGCTCCATCACTTTATGCAAGACATACAAAAAGGTCCCGCTCAAGTGCCATCTCCTAACCGAAACATCCCGAATCTCCCTCTTGGTATAACCGCCCACTCTCCTTTCCTTTCAAACCTTCATGACAAACGACTTCAAGACAACGAACCCCGCAACAGGCGGCGACACCCTGACCCCGGTTACATCCGATCCTCCGATAGGGCGGTTGCCGACAGAGTTGGTGTTGGAGATAATCAGGCGACTTCGAGCAAAGGATCTTAGACGGTTCATACTCACCTGCAAGCACTTTCGTCGGATTGGAGGTTCATTTGTCTATGGCTCTCAGACGGTTCCGGATGTCGATCATCTCGTCCGGCTCAGTTTGCTCGCAAAACAACCTTCGGTGGCATCGATGATAGAGTGAGTTACATTACATATATACCTTTCGCGAAGGATGGCAGCTCATTTGAATTCATCTATTTTATCTCAGACATCTTGACATCGATGCCGTCGCCATGGAATACTGGTGGCTCGGCTTGTCCCATGTCCTTGAAGAGCTCCTGCCAAAGCTCACAAATCTCTCTTCCTTCCGTATCCACCTCTCCCGGGTCTTTTCGCGAAACATCTGCCTCGCCCTCTCCCGGATCCCAACCCTCCAAACGTTGTGTATCAAACTCGACGATGCCTCCCTGGGCCCTCATGTTCAACTCATCTCGAACCTCAAACACATCGAGATCGACTTCTCTCCTGAATCGGCGATGCATCACCCAGAGTTTGACCCCGCGATGGAAAACCTTATTGCCTTGCTCTCCAACTCGCATTCTACGCTGGAGACGCTCGTCCTGCACGAACACGCGACGACCCACACGGCTGGCTTCGTCAAGTACATGGAACCGCACGCGCCCTTCGACGAGCTACTTCACTCGTGTCCTAACCTAGCCTCGCTCTCAGTCAATATGGAGGTTGGGAATGATGGCGCTTCCGCCCTGGCCGCCGTGGACGCCATCGCGGGCCGACCCGTGACGTCACTCACACTCAAATGCCGACCCGCCATATGGCCCATCCCGCCCTCGAACGGGTATGCGATGGGCCTCGATGTCGTGAAGCGGATAAGCGACAAGTGTCCTGAACTAAGAGAGCTACGACTTCAGGATGGGGACGTGGGGAAGACCAATTTGAATCGGCAAGCAGATGGGATGGTCGTGGTACGTTGGTATTTTGTTTCCCTGTCTTTCGGAGAAATTGACGAATTGAATGAACTTGGGCATGTACAGGAAGAGCATATGGCCGCCCTCAAACAGATGCCTAATCTCCGAATCGTGGATCTCCCACTGTTGATGGACGACTTACTCCTCTACCAACCCAAACCCGAAGACATCACCGACACCATATCAGATCCCAAACCCTCAGAAGGAGAGGTTTCTCACACTACTCCCGTCTCACCCTTCCATTCCTCTACGAGCGACGCGAACCTTCTCTCTCAACCCCGGCTCGAGTTCCAGGCGAACATCGACAACATCATGAAGCGATCCGTCAAATCTCTCCTCCTCACACCGGAAGCCTACTCGTCAGCATCACCACCACATCACCATCTTAAGTCAGCTTCTTCATCCTCGTCAATCTCATCCTACGATGATACTTCTGCATACCCGCTCCGACACCTCGAGTCGTTAACGTTCCATCTCCAACCAACGCCGCAGCTGGGACGGGACCTGCGCGCCATGCGGGTGTTCGTCCCTGGGATGGTGTGGAAGAAGAACATCGTGTGGGACGAACACAGCGGTACGAAGAAAGTCGTCCGGTTGGTTTCTGTAGTGTAATCGACCTCGATGGTCGTGGATGGTGTGCTGGAGCCCTCCCCTAGGGTCGAACGAATTGAAGGCCGAGGGTAATATCTAAACTCACTCTTATCTGACTCACTCCTTACTGTATCCCTTCTCCATGCTACCCGGTGCAAAATCTTCGTTCGCCTTTTTCAGGAGCTCCTCGGACCAAGTTTGTTATTATGACACCATTATTATTTTATACCCCTCATCGACCTACATATATTCTCATATTGTAACTGTAATCGGAAATGACTATAATGCATGCACTGGAACCACTCATCATGACGGTTTCGTAGCCGCTCATAAATCAGAGTCTAGATTGATACCTGAATAAGTAGTATTGTTGCAGAATTAAGTAATAAGATATAGGCCACGGGAGACAGAGAAGAGGGGGCAAACAGGGAGGGGAGCAGATGGACTGTGCCTCGAGGATTGTACAGTGCCTCCATACTACCAAGTGGCGGACTCAGCCATGGTCAACCCAACGAAACCGAGCCCTGTGTAATCAAGAAAGTTGATTCAGCATGTCGCTTCCACCCTGGACCATTGAGAGCCTTTATTATTGTCGAGAGTCGCGGGCCGCACGTTCTCGTTGTGGTAGAGATGCAGCTATATGTCGCTGAGCACGCTTCGATGTGGCGTTCCGACGATATTACTCATTCGCCGGTCCCGGATCAGTTTGAGGTTTTCAAGGGCTCCCGAAGGGCTATAAAAGGACGCGAAAAAAGAAAGAAAGAAAGATACAAGGCGATCAGAGATTCATTCGAAAATCCTCAAAGGATCTCTCTCTCTCTCTCTTTTCCCCAGCCTCCGAACCTTTGCGTTTGCGCCCAGTAAGCATTGTTATCCATCGATTGGAAGTCACCCATGGCCATGACGGCTCTTTCAAGCGTCTGGTACATTGGATCGATAGTGAGTAGCTGATGCTTTTTTCTTCTTCTTTTCTTTTCTTGATCCGCCCGTATGTTCATCCAAGTACTTTATGCGTCACCCGAGATCATAAGCTATAAGCTTTTCAGTCGTTCCGTCATATGGGAGTCCGATGAGTAGTTGGGATCGTAGACCCGTTTCGAATTTGGGATACATGGTGCTGAAGGGGAGCTCTCGAAGACACTTTGCAGCAGCGGCCACTCCTTGCCGCGACCAAACCAGAGCGTGTGGAGATTTCAGGTTTATTTTAGTTATCATGATGGGTGAGAGAAACGGTCGATGATAAGATTGCGGACCTTGGAGACTGCAGATCAAGTTTCCCGCCGAGACCTCCAACGTCCAACATGTGTTCGGACTTCTTGAAAATGGGTGCAGCGGATAAAGGACAGACGACCGTGACAAGCATGCTCGGCAGTGGGATAAGACGACCAGGTGTTAAGAGCCTCTTTGCGAGTGAATGAGCTTTGGATGCAAGGGGAACGAAAAGACAAAGTATGTGTAAGGACGTATGCTGTAGCGAAGCGTCAAATTAAAGTGACACGACTAGTTCTTAGCACATAAGGTTTTGCGGCCGCCTATCCAATGGCAAGCTTGGTCTCGTCGTGTAGCACCGATAGGGCGGCGAGGGCGACGGTAACTGGTAATCATCGCGCCTGTGGTACGCGAATCGGAGCACAAGCAGGCCCATTCAGACCATGAAACTTGTGATCGGTGAAAAGAGGGGTGCAAAAGTGCTAAACGTACCGATGTCCTGGAGTGTTGCTGATTCAAGGTGCCTTGTGTCATTGCTAGCGCAGCGTGATGCATCGTGTTCGTCGAGGAACCGGAAAGGAAAACCTATAAGCGATGTACAATAGGGATCTGATCACTTTATGGAGTTGCTGCGTTCGGCAGCCGCCGGCTTAACATCGATCATGAGCGGTTGCGGAGTGCTTCGGCTGACATCTCGTACATATTTCGCCAACCAGAGTTAGATCCTGTGCCGGAACGCTGCGGCAGTGTCCCGGTGTCACAAAGGCGAGGATGTCGGGA
>WSTV01000272.1:13538-26631 GCA_019632285.1 Tulasnella sp. 332 | reverse complement strand
GTCACCTTGAAAATCCAAAGATCGCCCACCGAGACCATACTTCATAGCACGTATCGTCAAATCGTGATCAGCTAATTAGTAGAATGTAATATAGTAAGACACATGGAATCAGCTGCACTGTAGCCTAGTCAGACGATTGGTAGGTTCTCAATCCGAAGAGATGTGTATGCGTAGCCAATGCCCGCCCTGTAAAATAAGCCCGCATCAATATACGAGATCGCTTAGTAAATATGCGATGTACCAAATTTGGAGAACATCGTCATTGCCGATTAAGGGTATATCTTTTCAATCGCTGGCCTGCCGCTCAACCGCTTCGACTCATCTGGCGGTAAACTTCCTGCGGCAGCCACTTCAGCTTGGGCGAGGGTGAAACCATGTACCACTTGAAGCAGTCATATGAGCACGAAGGTAACCTCGTTGTACGCGAATTTCTTGACCATCGGCGTCAAAAACTCGGAGTGAGGACACTTGATGCAAAATCATACCGGAAGCTTCACCTGACCCAAGCAAATCCTACTGATAAAACTATAGTCCTTTTATTTTGGATAGTACGTAATAGGATGGCAATGCATACTTTGGCCTAATATTAAAGGGAATGAACTGAAAGGGAGCAGCAAAGAAATCTGGCGGTCGTGAGTGATGGCCGTTGGCGTGTGCAAAGCCTGTTGAGAAGATAGAGACAAAACAAGTGTACTGCCGGGTATTGTAGGAGTGAGTGCACCGAATATTATCGAGTGCATGTCGGTTGTCAGACTTGATCCGGCGGCACATTGGTATGACGGATTCGAGCTGATATCTCACACAAATGATGGAATGAGGTGGCGACGCCATGCACAGATGAAGTGGCTGATGTGGGAGTGCAACTATGCCCGTGGTGTTGTGAATTCTTCTGCACCTCTTGACGCGGGCGCCGAACACACGCCTCCACTGTCTGCTTGCCGTACGAGACAAAAACAATAGCAACCAGGTCACATCCCGCCAACTGGTTGTTTTTTCTAGTCATCCTCTTACTACCTTGCAATTGGTCGTAGGTTTTCAGCACTGGAATAGTGTCACGACCGGTGGTTGGTGCAAACCCGCAATCATCCTGGCACCGGTTTATTGACGAGTTTATGATGAATTTGCCCATTTTCGATGTGCGAATTGTCTGCGTTTCGCTTAGCTCAATTCTAGATCTCCGGAAGCTGTGATACTAAACGGGCTTGATACAGAGATATTCAATTGATGTTGGCAATGTTCTACCTAATGTTTAGAGAACTTCCCATCGGGTAGTCAGTTTGAAACAAAATGCATGCGAAGCCAAAGCCCGCCCTATGGGATGGATCACTGTCAACTCGTGGAAAATCACGTGGGTAAATTTGCTATTGGTGTACCTTGGAGTATACTGTCACTGCCGATTGAGGATGAATTTTCTCGATCGCTGGTCTCCCCTCTTGCAGCTTCCATGCATCTGGGGGCAAGCTTCCTGTGGGGGCCGCTTCAGCTTGCGCGAGGGAAAAGCCATCGACGACCTGAAGGAGTCGCACTATAACAAAGCTAGCCTCGTTATATGCGAATTGCTAGAGTTCGGGTTTGCAGAGATTGGAAGTAAGCAAGGATCTTTGGTAACGATCGTGATGGGGAGGTCTCACCTGACCCAAGCAAATCCTGACGGTACGATCAGTCAACGCGACGGGGTCATCTTGTTGGCGGAAGTGGTGCGCAGAAGCCTGGGATTCTCACCTTGGACCAGCGTTAAACGGGATAAATTGAAAGGGGTCAGCGGCGATTTCTTTGGCTCGACCCCCTAGCCAGCGGTCTGGAACAAAGTCCTCCGCGTCGTCTCCCCACAGATCCTATATTAAAAGTATCATAAGCTTATACCATTCACGAGGTTTCGATCGCGAGAATCGGTTTAACCTTGCGCTTGTGTATAGAGACGCAGGACCAAGCAACCTGCCATCCTTGTCTGGGAATAAAGAGGGGTCCTTTACGTGTAGGAATTATTATTTGGCCTTTGGACGCGCGCAAGTTAAATGGGACCTGAGAAAAGTATGTATGAAGATAATTCAGAAAGAGACACGCTCTTGCCTGACCCGTCGACACAAGGAAAACATGCACTCACCGGTGGAAAGAGTCGTAAGGTTTCATTGAGCACTGCGCGGACTGAAGACATGCAGGGACGAGTGAGAAGGTTACGGGAAGTGCGCACGTTTCGAAGATACGTACGATACTTCAAATTCTTCAAGTTATCGTAGGTCGACAGGTCGGTCAGTCCGATGATGGAGATTATCTCTTGTCGAAGCCTAGACATGACATCCGGATGCATTGCGAGTAGGTAGCAAGCGAAAGATAGAAGGCCGGCCGTCTAGAGAGTTATATAGAGAGATCTGGGTAAACGACTAGGTTCTCAGATTGAAAATATCATAACCCACCGTATCGCGAGCCGCTAGCATCATATTGAGCAGCTGATCTTTCATCAGTCCTATGTCTTTGAGACTTAAGTGTCAGTCGTCGGCCCTCGAACAAACAATCCAGAGGAGCGCCTAACCATCAGTAGAACGCGCCAAATGATCTAAGAACGACTCTTCTTCTTTCGTATTCGTCTCTTCGGCCGCCATTTGCGCTTTGTTCTCCAAGGCTCTCTTCGCCAAAGGTTCTAAGAAAGCCTCAATAGTACGTGCTGTTTCAGTCTGCGGATCCTTGAAGAACTCCCGAGCAGTCCATAAGGGTATGGGCTGCCCTATCCTTTTGAGGAGGTTGAGTTGGGCCTGCTCGAAAGCCAGCACGAAGCCACCGTAGATCCCATCAGTCGCAATTCCCTTAGGGCCTAATATTGCCTTTTCCGCTTTGGGAAGGGGTAGGTCGAGCGTGTTAAGATCTGGAGTGCCGAAGAGAAACTCCCCAGCGGTGTCCATCGTGAACCTAGCGAACATATCCTGTATGTCGACCGCTTCGTTTGAGGGGGTCGCACGCCTCAGGATGGTGATCAGCTTCTCTGTGTACTTTGTGAAGGATTCATAGTCGCTGATTCGTTCTCGAGCTGTTGCAGTCGATGCGTTCATCAGGTATGTCAGTCGTTGCAAGAGGTAGGGGAGTGGCTTACCGAAGTAAGGTCGT
The DNA here is from genome assembly GCA_019632285.1 of Tulasnella sp. 332. NCBI lineage: Eukaryota > Fungi > Basidiomycota > Agaricomycetes > Cantharellales > Tulasnellaceae > Tulasnella > Tulasnella sp. 332. Next base: position 23,532 of record WSTV01000272.1, on the reverse strand, counting down.
GCAAGGGCACGATGCTGGACAACGTATATTCACCGAGAGCATGAATACAGGCTGGCCCCAGAAAGAGATGGAACTTCCTTGGCATACCATCTTGGCACGATCCCCATCGGATGCGAATATCCCTTTCCCAAAGAAGCTTCTGTTGTGGAGAGCACCCAATTTCCCCTTTTCGAAAAATTGAAAGCCGGTGCTGAGAACAAACTTGGCTACATCATGGTCACGAGTGAGGATCTAATAGCAGTGATTTTGAGAGGTAGTTTTCAAAGAACATTGTGAGACGTCGTACCCTATTGGAGCCTAGTAACGACAACCGAGCGGTATCCTGATGAAACGGTGCGCATAAGTGCTCAGAGCCAGGTGTGGGTTTGTTTGATTTACTCACCACGCCGACTTCGTCTAGAAGCTCATCGACAATGGCACCGAGATAGCCTTGCTGGATCCCAGTGGCCCATCTACATGGAGATATTTTTTAAGGATACTAGATTGTTACCCTTGGGAGAGCAAGACAACTTACCTTGCAATGAGATCAAGATCACCAAAACGCTTACCTCTGATCATAGGAATGACTCGGGCACCATACTTCTTTGCGTTCTTCGAGTCTTGCCAGTCTCTCACTCGGCCAGCGATATGCCAGTAGACCGGAGTCGACATCAAGCAAAGTACAAAGCAACTGGCCCCTAGGAGAATCGAAGGCTTTGCACTGGGGGCTGCTGCCCTCAAGAGGACGTAGCACAGAGCGGAAGGCGGGAAGAAGACGTTAAAGAGGTACTTCACAAGCCAAACTCTATACTTATGGTCAAACATCTCCCTCGTTTGATTGGGAGTTGGTTCGGAGCGAGGGGTGTTATGGAGAAAAGATAGTAGTGACCAATTTAAGTATGTCGGTAAACAGATTGCCGGTGATCAGCTGCCATCGGTGTTGTCTATTTGGCATAACCTTGTGCTTCTCATTCCAGGCGAAGCGGAGTGGCTGCTATTACGAAATCAGGGCTTCCGGAGATTTCCGTTAACCAGCGAAAGTGAGCTTAAATATCTGGCGCATGATTAGGAGTGATAGCGTCGGATGCTTGAACCCCCCCCCCCCACATTAAGAGCTTCACTCCAGTCAGTGAGTGGGGCCTGCACATCAGTACAGACCTAATCTCACACGGTAAGTTGGATTGGTGTAAGAGATCACACTGGGTGGCCACCTGACAAGTGAGCCGACGCCACCTCTCCTAGGCAACTAACAACGCGTGCGTCCGGACCTGTCTACAATTGGCGAGCGGTTACATTGGTGAGTGATGTTGGTGTGGCCAGGATTTCGTTTCTATTGCTTTCCGAGTTCGCACTCCTCATTCTGTGTGGGCATTACCTGTTACGGAGCATGGTCTCTAAATAGGTGACCTGTCCGCTTCTTGTCGTATTTCTTTCTTGTTCATCCTGTTTTTTGTCCGCTCGCGCTTGTTTATAGTTATAAGTATATGATATGACGATGTCTTTGCACCATCTTGAAGAGAGCCTGGCAGTCTGTTTTGAGGTGTGCAAGAGTTATCCGATCGCCCCCCCCACACACACCAAAAAAATATTTCCCATCAAGTTATTGTCAGAGGTTTTGAGGCCTTGCAATAAAGCCGACATAGGTATGCAAAAGAGACACCGCTATTGACGCTTTCGGGGATTTTAGGTATCGCAAGCGCTCAAGGGCGCCAGTCAGTTTCCCTGATGCTGGTCCGTGGGGCCATTCCCACTCGGAGCCGGCTCCCACTTAAGCTAACAGCGCCCCTAGGAGCTTGTGGATGAAGTGGTATCTGTGGTCTATCTCTAAGATAGCACAACAGGAGGTTTAGCGGGTCCAAACCCCACACTGTTCAGGCACACGGTCTTGACGACCAGTGAATCTTCGCTCGGCGGCGAGTTCCCACCTGTTCTCACAAAAAAAAAAAAGAAGGATGCATGGACCCAGACTGAATCCATGGAAACAGAGGGCATCCTGCTCTACCCAATCGAATACCTCCACGTGTTATAATCAGCCTGTCGTGATTTCAAAGTGGCATTGCCTTCCGGGCTCGGGCTCATGAACGCTACCCGGGTGCGCAACGACTGAGTTTTTTCCGAGATTCCCGCTTTGAGGGGTGGATGGATTTCGCTCATGATGCTTGTAATATTGCTATCTGTATCTCATATGAAGGGTGATGCGAAGCTTGCTTCTCAAAGCCAAACGGCCTTTGAACAAGGGCTTGGGCAACGGAGACGGTATGGAATGGTCATCCTTGTAACACGAGCTAAGCGCACACTTTATCTAACACGGGCTTTACATGTCCGCTTACCGGGTGCAGATAAGAACCCCGGTGAGTGCTTAAGTCGCAATCAATTCACTCCGTTTTAATCCACTCCCCCTCCAAGGACCCCTTCTGGATCGCAGATGCTCTCCAAAACTTACGTCGAATTCGTACCCTTTCGCTGGGATAACGTTGGAGGATGGAAGCTCACAGTCACTGCTGTATTGGGCTCGTTACTTATTTTGCAAGGGCTTGGCAGAATGGTCCGACGGTTGGTTCTCATGCCCAAGTTCACCATCATGGATGATATACCCAGCCTCGGGCGAGACAGGAAGGATGGAAAGATTGCAGGCCGTGCTGTGATATGTGGCGGAAGGTGAAGAGTGTTCAAAGTCTTCAATCCTTTCATTTTACTTAATCTAGGACGTCATCTCGCAGCGTTGCCGGTCTCTTCGCTGCCGCCGTTTGCTCGCATCACTTCGACTCGGTAGTAATCATTGAACCAGAACAATCCGCTAACGAGCACGCGATCGAAAATCCCAAACCCCTCGAGTTTCGAACATCGGCTGATGGAAAGAAACGACCCATCGCTGTTCGGAGTCGAATTGGACAATACTTTGCGATCCACGGTGAGACGAGCTATGAGTTAACCATCGAGTGGGTAACTAAACCCTTGTCATAGCCTTCCTCCCACCCATTATTCTGGCTCTCGAGCGGCTCTTCCCCACCTTTGACAAGGAGTTGGATTTCTTCGGGATCAAGTGCGTTGCATTCGAAGACTGGTCTTCTCTCAGAACCTCCTTGTCTGACCATTGTAACCTCAGGCCCATCGCCTTCATGAACAGGATGTCTTACGGCAACGTTCCAATCCCTGCCCCATTTGAATCAGACGACCCTAGAGCACCCAAAATACTACCGATCACTCGAGGTCTATTTGAGGCACTGCTGAGGAGGCTTGTCGTCAAGCATGTACCTAATATCACGTTCCTCAGTGGATCTGTCGACCGTTTAGAACCCAGTGCCCCAAAAGATGGAAGGTTGGCCGGAGTGAGAGTGCGCACGCAGCAAGGCGAGAAATTTGAGCCAGCTACGCTTGTTGTTGGTGAGTGTAGTGTCCTTGATTCCGATATTATGAACGAGGATACAACCTCATCACCACACCTCGCCCGCTAGACGCAACTGGTCCCTCTCAGGCATCTTATCACAAATGGCTCAAGAACGCCGGTTTCCCAAGTCTTCCTAGATCCATCGAGTATGATCCACGCATATACTACGGGCAATCCGTCTGGAAGATCCCAGCCAAGCTCCGAGGACAAATCGATAAGATTATCCCTTCAGGATTTCAACCAGGTATTATATACAACGCTATCCCGGATTGGTCAACTGGGGAGCAGACGGCCTTCGCGATCTGTGTCTTTGAGGGGTCCCAATGTAGGTTCCCTTATAACTAAAGCAAATTCGGAAGTCTGGAATGCCTCATGGAATTCTAACGTATGTTTATATTCCAGTGTACTTGACAACAGCAGCTTGGGACTCCGGTCAAGCTCCGAAGTCACTCACAGAACTTCGGGTTCACATCCAATCTATGGTCAGCGTTGAAAGGACCGCGGGGTTCGTCTTTGAGCTGTTGGACTTTCTTGAAGTGCACGAGGAAGAAATTTCTCCGTGGTTCTTTGACGCCATGATTGGGAAGATGAGCTACATCCAGTATCACGAGGCGAAAGGCCTGCCGAGCAATTGGGTTGCTATTGGGGATGCTTCAATGAAATTAAATCCTATCTACGGTCTGTAGACTACCCGCTCCGTTACCTCCCATCAGGTCATATAAATCTGATCTTCCATCCCTCTATTATATCGGCCTTGTAGGTCAAGGATGCACCAAGGCGATGATCGATGCGGTCACCTTGGACACTGTCCTTCATGCCGTGACCTCGTACCGGGAGCATCTACCATCAGACTTCTCCGAAAAATTCTTCAAGAAACAGGCTCCTCGCATCCAAGGCTTATGGTCTGTGCAACTCACCAGTGGTTTATATCAGTCGGTTCACTCAGCTCCTCCATCTTGTAGGGATGGGACGAAGAACGTTGACTATGGGTTTTCTGGTACGAAACCTGCCAAGGGAGACTCCCTCAAGACCGGATCATTTCAGAGGAACTTTGGAAGATACGTTTTGTATACCAGCATAGCGGTGAGTGGTTTTGGGGGACGAAGACCTCCTAAATATCTCATCCGTGCCTATTGGAGACCAAGGACTGATTTCGGTTTTGCATTGAAACATTTTGTGGTAGCATCGGGATGTTCATTCAGCGTTCTTTCTTGCGAATTGCTGTCTGACGCCCGCCACCGATATGTTCTCACCTCAGATCGTGACCAAGGTCGCTTGGACCTGGCTGAAGAGCAGGCTGTTCTTCTAGCTCTTGGACATGAACAGGAGAGCTTTCTCAAGCACCATAAACCATCCGTGTATTGCTATTTGGAGCTGCACCTCTTTTCTCTCAGACTCTTTGCCCATGAATGAGCGATTGGTGGATCGTAGTCACGTATACACTATATGAACCTTCAACTTTGCAATCGCGCTTACTTACTGACTGATCGTGAAGGCTTGCAAGGATGCCGCAGTAGACCTTGAGATGCTGCGTGAGATGATAGAGTTCAAACTCGGGTTGCGCACCCGAAGCGCATCGTGCGCTGGTATTGACTGTGCTCATATCGGTGACCGCTCCCGACCCGCATTATATATACACCCATATCACTGTGAGTGAGTCTCACATCATTTAACCCCCCCCCCCCCAATACATCCATTGTAACTCACTGATGGCATCCAGCTCTCGATCCTATCCACCTTCCGACCAGCCTGCTTACACAGACGAGGATGCCAGAGCTCTATTTGACATCCCTCACCCTCCCAGGTATTTCGGCCAGACAACTCGCCTAAGGCTCCCACTCGCCGTACCGCAAAGTGGAACAGGTATCAACGATCCGTTTGTGCGTGCATATGCGCCTGAGCTCTCAGCTTCAGGCATCGATCAGTTGGATTGGCTCAAGTTCTGTGATGGTTTGGTACGGATCTCCGAATTATCAATACCAGCAGTACTGACTTCGATCTCAACTCGTTATAGAACATCGCTATGGCCGCGACTCCGCCGTTGCGAGTCCTCGATACCGCCGGAATAATCATCGGTTTTGTGTGAGTGACTTCACATCCGAACATTCGATTTTAGAGCTCAACCAAACTCTTATTATAGGCCGTCAGTTCACCCCTTTGCATAATCCATTGAAGGCCCAGCTCACATCGTGCTATAGGTACCATTGGGCCTTGATCGCGGGACCAATAATCCAGGTCGGCGCTCGGGCTGGCGCACACGCCTTATCCAAGGGATTGACAGATCGGTACCTCCGTATTGCCAACGAGGACTTCTTCGCTCCAAGAGGTCTCCGTGTACGCCTCTGTAAGACGGAGGCCATGCGTCGAATTGTCGGTGAAGACACCACACAGCCCAGTGGAAACCAGACTCTCAAGAAGGTTGGGAACAGCGCAGAACGTATCGGTCTCCATCTTCCGATCATACGCAATGCTATTGTCATGTTCCATCCAGCACCAACCATCGATACGTCCAGGGAGACGGACGTGACTCGTCGAAGGGTGGCAGCAGTTCAGGGGTACGTCCTGCCACTGGAATACGACGTGCCGCCTGCCGAGTTGCCCCCCGGTATGATGGATAAAGTCTCTGCGACGCTTGGCAAGGTGGACAAGTGGAGGAACATGAAGTCCACGAACGACACAGACAAAGCTAGGAGACTACTTACGGAACAACAGGCTTACAACGCTCAAGCGGGAAGAAGTCAAACTCAGGGTGGAGTACTAGGGATCCAGCTCGCGCGGGATGTGATCCTGGATAAGCTTTCGCCCAACTCTCGGGGAGGTGGATCCACGGCTAAGGTGAGAACGAAGGTCGCAATCGCTAATAGGAAGGAGGTCGCGAAGACGGTTGCGATCCTATGGATTGTGGTGCTTAACGAGGAGCAAGGTGCGTCTACCTCTGCGTTAGAGTAGATCCCAGAAATCCGCTAAGACATCTATCATCCCTCACTAGACAAACAAATACAAGACACCGAACTCGTGGATAGTAAAGCCGATATCGAAGAGATCTCAGAGATGAAATGGGAGGAGGAGCTTCGGCGGGAAGGCAACGATGACATGCGAAAACTAAAGCCTTGAGTGCGAAGGGGTAACGGTGATCGTTTACATTCTCCCATAATCCACTTGGTTCAGACTGTTTCAACTTTTGGCTTCCGTAATTTTATCAGATGCTTCACACCTGGTACCATTGAGCATCACACAGGTTCCAACTCTATGTCGCCGTATTGCATCATAATCAACTTGGACAAATGGTTCAAGCTGTTAAGCGCTAGTATCGCCTACTGCTTTGCACATGACGCTCGAGTCAGGACCGCATATTCGATTTATTCGATCGACTCCCTTGAACCTCATACATCCGTACCCTCGGCTTATCTGGAGCATATCTCAGCCCTTCTTTGAATCGCCCCTGCAAGTCCTGCTTTGTTCAACTGGTTCATTCTCATGAACGCACCCTCTACGTGAGACGATCTGCTTTGAATGTGCACCCAATCACTGGAATAGACGCCTCGTACGAAAGCCGTTCTCAAGGCTGGGGTATGGCTGCTCCTTGAAATTTGCATGCTTCTCATCCCGTTCAATTCTCGTTTCAGTCCAGTAATACAGCATATCATCCTCGCCAACGATACCGGTTATCGACCATGTTCGACCGTAGATACAGAATCTGGCTTATCAAATATCTCGCTGGCATCTTCCTCCCCCCAGTCGCGTTGCTTTTCGTGTGTCTGAAAGCGCTCAAAGCTATCCATAAAGAAGACATCCCGCGCCTCATTCTCATCGCGCTTTATGTCGTTTCCCCCACAATCTACTGGAATGTTACGGGGTGGATCACAGAATGGCAGGATGGTATCAATGCGAGGAAGCTCGGTGTCAAGTCCATCCCTCTTATCAAAGGCAAGCGTTTTGGGAATATGGACCTTGTCGCGAGGTGAGTCGAACTTCCTAGCAGATTTTCTATCTCGAGTGAAGTCCTGATCTTTCTTTTATCTTGAGGTATACAAAAGGAATCACTGAAGGATACCCAGGAGAGATTATTAATGAGTTGCTGGACGAAGCAGGCGTCGACACGGCGCGCTTATGTCTCTTCGGGGTTGATCGCGTAAGTCAGAGACTTCTTGTGTCATAGAGTAATCTACAATACAGTCGGTGACGAACAGGGGGAATTTTTTCAGGTCATCACAAGAGATCATGACGTCGTCAAGTTTATCTTAAGCACTGGGTTCAACGAATTCGAGATCGGCGATGCGGTTGCCACTCGACTTGAAAGCTTCTTCGGAAAGGGTATATTCGTTGCAGATGGCGAAGCTGCCAAAATGGTACGTTTTCCGAATCAATAAGACACGCCATGTTGCGTAGCCTAACACAGAGAACGATCGCTTTTAGCATCGAGCCATGGCCCGCCCTTATTTTGGTGAGTGGTTGTCCGCGGGAGAACCCTGCATTTACTGCTGAGCTGGTCTGTGCGAAGCTCGTGATAGAATCAGCGATTATACCACCTTTCATAAGCACTGCGAAACGATCCTGGACATCCTGCGGAAGAACGTGTCTGCAAATGAACCAACTGACGTCCAAGATCTCTTCATGACTTTCTCGTTTGATACCGCCAGTGAGTAGAGCTTATCTGAACGCTTCAATGACGGAATTAAGTCGCAAGTCTTTCTAATCAACGCGTAACCATCCCTCCTTCAGTTGAGTTCCTCTTCGGCCCACCAACTCTTAACCCGTCGATCTCAGACTCGCCAACACAAAGCGTCCCAACGTCACTGGGAGCAAAATTTGAAAACGTCGCTAACGCTACAACATTTCTCAAGGCGTTTGAGCAGGGAAAAGCCAACTCGCAGATGAGGCTAGGAAAGCCACAGCTCTTTTGGGCGGCAGAGCAATTCTTTAACGACCCACAGGCAGAAGTTAGCAAGTCTGTCAGTGAATATTTGGAACCTTTAGTTAGAGCGGCCATCGCGAGGAAGGAATGCCGGATCGCGAGTGGGAAGGAAGATGGACCCGAGAAACTGTTCGTGGATCATCTTGTAAACTCTACCAGTGGTATGTGCATGGCTTGTAATAGTGATATCATGCAAGTTGAGTTCGGTCGTTGACGCATGCACTTCAGATGTATCGGTCATGAAGGACGGCTTAATGAACTTGATGCTAGCGGCACGCGATACTGTGAGTCACCGTGATACAAGTAGAGTTCATCGTGGCTGATTCAAAGTTGTCTTGAGACAGACAGCGTCTCTTTTATCCTTCGCGTGCTACCTTCTAGCAACCTCACCTACTGCCATGGCACGCGCGAGAGACGAGGTCCTCCTGCATTATGGCCGAACCGATATTCCAACGTATGACAACCTAAAGCATCTAAAGTACAGTGCGTATCTATCCCGCCACTGTTACTGCTCTGACCTGTCACTGAACAGATCCCAACTTCGCGTCTTCGACAGTTCGAGCCGTTCTAAATGAGTCCCTTCGTCTTTTCCCTATCGTAGGCCTCCATCAGTTCTGCACGCGCTATCGTTGCACTGAAATGTTTCTGACCCATCCAATAGGCTCCTGTCAATTCTCGTCAGTCGAAAGGAAGGACAGTCATCCCGACTCGAGGCGACCCTCTCTATGTTCCAAGGCAATGGCAGTTCTTGTATTCGGCAATATCGATCCAGAAACGAAAAGACCTCTGGGGCGAAGATGCCGATGAGTTCAATCCCTCACGTTGGGTTGATGGTCGCGAGAAAGAGATGGCTTCGGATCCCTTTCGATTCATACCTTTCAATGCGGGACCACGGTGAGAACGACATTTCAATCCAATTTACCATGTCCTCCTTCGGGACGCAGAGACTGATCAGAAATTTTCATTCATAGGATATGCCTTGGCCAGGTAAGCTATTAGTGAGTGATCAAGACCTCAAACTTGTTGAATGTCTTTGTGCGCTCCCTTAGCAATTTGCGTACAACGAAGCGAGCTTCGTCCTTGTACGACTGCTGCAACAATTCGAATCATTCACACTTGTACAAGCAGAAGCCGCTCCAAAAAGTAGCTTGCCACCAAAGGAATGGAAGTCAGGCTCGGGGAGACAAGCTATGGAGTTGATCACTCCAGTAATGTCAATGACTCTGTTTGCCAAGGTACGAGCGGCTGTTTTTCCATATTGATTCCTCTGAATGATGCTTGGCAGGGAGGGGTTTGGCTTCAGATGGAGCTTGCCACAGATTGAGGACTGGAAGGGGAGAAAGGAGACAAGCTCTATACTATCGAGTCTCATAGAAGCGGCCTCGAGACCGCAGATGTTGAACTTCAGCATGTGTACGGTGATGTAAGCGCCGAGCGCTACCACTATTCGCTACTATTCTTTTGACAACGAAAGCCGAGCTCTCGTAAGTAATATCCCATATGGTATCTCGCGGAGTCTTTGGGGATGCAAGCTCCGTGCCCAGTGGTACACAGATCCAGACGTGCTTCTGGCACTACTACGAACAGTGCCGCGCTAAAAGTGGACCAGGTCATGTTTTGAGGAGATGCAATCGGTGTCAGTTTGCGTGGTACTGTGTGGGAATGCGCCTTGCTTTTCAACTCCTACTGTACGCATGTGTTGTCCTGACGTC